>PVKM010005295.1:8224-48440 GCA_004027735.1 Carollia perspicillata
TGTGGTGCTCATACTGCAGGGGACGGATGAAATCAGACACTGAGGTGAGCAATCCTACATTAAGCAGGGAGAAGGCCTAGGAAGAAAAAGAACGCAGGGGAAGAGGGTGAGGAGAAACTAGAGGTTCTTATGAAGTCGTGTGGTCAGGCATGGTCTTTTGGGGAGGTGATGTCTGAACAAAGACTGAGTGAAGTGAGGAAAAACCTGTATGGATTTTTTATCTTTTAAAAAATGTAAAATATACACAATACAAAATTTTCCATTTTAGCTCTAGCGGAGTAGCTCAGTTGGTTAGAGCATGCTCCTGATACACCAAGGTTGAGGGTTCGATCCAAGGTCAGGGCACATACAAGAATCAACTAATGAATGCATTGGTATACGTTTCTCTCTCTCTCACTCTCTCTCTCTAAAATCAATAAAACATGTTTAAATGTATCATTTTAGCCACTTTTAAGTGTACAGTTCAGTGGCATACAGTTCATCGTTAGGCACACGTCACTGCCATCCTCCCCCAGAATGTTGTCATCTTCCAGGCTGAAACCACATCACTAACCAGTAGCTCCCCATCGCCCCTCCCCCCAGTCCCTGGAAACCACTATTCTACCTACCGTCTATGCGTGTGACTTCTCTTGGTACCTCACATAAGTGGAACAATGCAGTATGTGGCTTTCTGTGGCTGGCTTATTTCATTTAGAATAATGTCTTCAAAGTTCATCCATGCTGTACGTGTCAGAATTTCCTTCGTGTTTATGGCTGAATGATATTCCGTTGTATGTATGTACCACATTTTCTTCATCCATTTATTTATCTGTGGGCATTGAGGCTCTTTGCACATCTTAACTATCGAGAATAATGCTGCAATGAACACAGCACTGCAAATATCTGTTTTAGTTTCTGTTTTTCATTCTTTTGGATTTATCCACACATTTTCCATACATATAACTGGAAAGCAGAATTGCTGGATCCTATGGAAATCCTACTTTCTATTTTCAGTTTTTGAGGAACTGTCACACTATTTTCCGCAGCAGTTGCACCCCACCGACAGCACACGACTGTTCCAGTTCCTCCACATCATCGCTAACACTTGTTATTTTCTGTTTTCTTTCGTAGTACTCTTCCTAATGTGTGTGCAGTGGTATCTGATTGTGGTTTTGATTTGCATTTCTTCATGCTTAGTGATGTTGAGTATCTTCTTCATATGTGACCCACACAGACTCTACATGAAGGATGTGCTAAGATTAAGGTGATCGAAGCCCAGCAGAAAAGTCACGTCCAACCTGCAGGGAGTTGGGGGGAGGGGGCCGAGTTTTTCTCTGGGTGCTATGAGAGCCCCTGCAGGGTTTTGAGCAGGGGCATAGCAGAATCTGACTTACATTTTAAAAGGATTTCATTCTGGCTTTTTGACCACACAGATTTTTCTCTTTTTTCCCCAATGGGGCCTCACATGGGACTAATTATCCACTGAACACACTTAGCAGCAATATTTATCATCATCATAAAAACACAGTGTGGGTAAAGAGATGTCTGCTTTAAAAAACGCCTCCTCATACATCATCTCATTCATCCTTGGGCCAGTTTCTGCAGCAGCCCGTCTCCTGGCTTAGCACTGCTTCCATGCTGTCTTCAGGGCTCCCCGCCCCTCAGTCACTCTGCATTTTAAGAGAGGAATCTGGGCATGCTGCTCCTGATCAGTAAAATGATTTAGACTTTGTTGGCAGAAGACCCAGCTCCGGCAATCATGTGCTGGTTGTAGAGTTCGTGTGAAATCAGCCCATCTGCTTATAGCTAGCCACGGTGGCCTGGGCAGAAGTCACCCAGGAGCAACCCCATGCTTCTCTGTAAATGCCATTCATCCTCTACCCCGACACTGTGACTTTTTCTTAGTGGGTTAGGCATCGCTCCCGCTTCTTTCTTCATTAAGGGCTCCTGAAGATTGTACTCTGTCCTAATGAGCTTTAGGGATTTATGTTTTAGTATTTTTCTGGAAAAAGTGAAATTCATTCATTCATTCATTCATTCACTTGCCCATTGTGTATTTATTGAGTATCAACTGTGTGTAGTAGACACTGGGGACACAATGGTGAACGGATAGTCTCTGTTCCCACATCCAGGGAAGCTAGATGGACGGGCCAGGTATAAGGAGGTGTGTGTAAGGAGCAGACACAGAGGTGCACAGCACTGCACATGCACCTCACACCCGTGGGCGATAGAAACCTACAAGGGTGTTTGTGATGGGATTCTGGTGTTTGGAACAGGTTTCCCAGGACGATGGCTTTCTTCAAACTGCTGCTGGCAGTCACCTAAGGAGAAGCTCATTCCTCAGTTGAGAAATTAGACCCAAACCCCAGAACCATGGAGAAAATCCTGTGGCAAAGGATGGCCACTGGCACAAGCATGCTTCTCCCCCAGCAGAAACAGACAAGCCACATTTGGGGCAAGAGTCAGAGTTCTAACAGTTGTGCAGTCCCAAGCATTCAAAGCCTTCCTCCGTTTTTCTCACACGATCTGTCTAACCGCACTCTCTGGCCAGGAGTTCCCTGCAGGACTGGGTGACGAGGGCTGCTGGACTCTGGGTGTCTCAGTCATCGGGGGGTGATGTCAGAGGCACTAGGGAGAATGTTCTTTTCTTCGTCCTCTTCAGGAACTTGACATTCCTTTAGTGGGGTATTGGATGTGTGGGAAAGCGTCATCAAATACCCTGAGCCTTGAGTGAGACTTTCATTCAAGGAATTTTCAAAATTGCAGTAAGCTCAAAATGAGTTTATTCATGTCACAGCAGACATTTATTGAGCACCTACTATGTGTCAAGTGTAGTTCAAATGCAGGGGACAGATAAAGAATTCTCTTGCAGCTTACACACTTCCTATGTAGAGAAGAGGGTCAATAAAAAGGAGTAAGCAATTAAATGAAAAAACAACAACAACAAAATATTCAGAGATCAAAAGTCATTGTTACAGAATGGACCCAGTGGTGGGGGGCCAGGGGTGGGGGGCGGGTGGTGAATGATGCTATTACTGAATGGACCCATCCATGTGCCCTGGGGGTCCCCCACTTTTATTAGGCTCGCCTTGCCCGCTGCCAGGGAAAGACGTCTCTCAATGCCAGAGATTGGTGAAAAGCAAAGGGATTATTCATTAAAAGAGTTATACAAACTTACGAGTAATGAGTTAATGTCTTCATTGAGATCCCAAAATCCTTTAGAATACCCACAAATGCACAGACCTTCCTTCCTGCTCTGCTCAGAGCAGAGTTCTGTATCTCAGGAAAAGAAGTAGAAGTCCGTAGTTCTCTGCCCAAGCCTTGTGGTCCCAAAAGGACCCCAAATGGCTGCCATGCCTGAGTTTATATCCTAGCACCAATCTTCTTCTGCCACGCAATTTCCAACTCCTCCTACAATTGGCCACGGCTGCCAGCATTCCTGTATTTTTCCAGCTTTTCTGGGCTGTCATAGTAAGTCCAGGCAGGTGTGGCCCTGTGGTGCGGAGCCAATCATCTCCAAGCTCTTACAGAGGCTCTGTAACCAGGGACAGTTGCCTCCCAGTTACATCATGGGTTGAAGTCACTCCCATCCCCCTAGCTCAAAGCAGGGCCACAACTATTTAACATATCCACAAAACCAGTTAAATGTTGCAGATATGTTAAATGACCATGCCAGAAGTTATATGCAAAACTGTTGCTATGCAAAACAACTCTCAATGGCCCTGCTCCATGTGTTCCATTCCCCAGCTCAGACTTGTGGGGGTGAGAACATTATATATATATATTCTAATATTTCCTAGACACCCTGAGTTATTTCCTAGACACCCTGAGTTCTGGACCCCATTACAAATCCCTGCTTGGGCCACTTCCTCACCCTTGGCTGCACGCTGTTACACCATGAGGAAATAGAAAGAGGCAAGAGGAGGAGAACCGGGAGTGCAGACTCACTCAGGTTGAGGCTAAAGCCAGGCTCTGAGGGAGGCAGTTTTGAGAGCAAGTGGTTTCCCAGAGAGGTCATGCCAGAAAATAACTGCAGCCCTGCAGCCCTGGCTGTAGCTTAGTGGATTGAGTGGGAACCTGCAACTGAAACGATCGCAGTTCGACTCCCAATCAGGGCGCATGCCTGGGTTACAGGCCAGTTCCCAGCAGGGAATGCATGAAAGGTAACCATACATTGATATTTCTCTCTCCTTCCCTTCCCCTCTAAAGATAAATAATATAAAATCTTTAAAAAACTTCTGAAAAAGAAAAGAAGCAGAGAGGTAGGGGACCTGAGACAGGGAGGGAGACAGGGAGAGGGAAGGGGGGTGGGTGACACCAAACAAGTGATTACATGGGCACTTGGGACCTGGGGAGCCAGTGCAGACCATGCCTCAGTCACCCCAGGTGAGGGCACAGGTGCTGTGGGTAGACTGAGGGCTCCTCCTGGGGCCCTATTCACTGGTGTGTCCAGCCCCACCTGCATCTGGGCAGAGTGTGCCCCAGGGCCCGAGAGGCCTCAGGTCAGGTCACAGGTGCTGGCCACCGGTGTGCAGCCAGGTGTGAAGCAGGAGAGGCAGGCAGGGACCGGTCCAAGGCAGTCATTCCCAGAGCGATGGAGAGCCTGCAGAGGATGCTTGCCAGGGCCGGCCTGCTTCAGTTTACACCACATCTTCTTCATCAGATCAAGTTTTACTGCTGCGGGCAGGATGGGCCACCTGGTGGGATCCCAGCATCCCAGGGAGTCCTGGACAATGAGGACCAGCACTGCCCACTCGGAGCAGTGGGCGGGGCCTCTTTTTGGTCCTGCACTGGGCTTTAAAATGAAAACAGACCAAGTCTTGAAGAAGAAAAACAATCAGATAATAAAGGGATTAGAAAACAGCGAGTTCCAAAGAAACAGGGCCCTTCCTTTGTGTTGCTGGTGATGTATTTTGACAAGGTGTGAAGCAGGGAGAAAGCCTGGGGACCGCAGGACCGCCTGGCAGGGGCTGGCAGAGCAGCTGAGGCACTCCCTCCCAGACCACGGGCCTGCCCCTCCAGTTATGGGTTCGGAAGTGAAGCATGCAGAAAGAGATTACAGTTTAGCATTCACCGCATGCATGCAGTGAAAAATGAGGCTGTCACGCAGGCTGGGACTCAATCTGCAAAGGGAGGCTCAGACAGGCAGCCCTGGCGGTTGATGCGGGCAGTGGGCAGAGAATGCCCAGGCCTCAGGCCTGGGCCCTCAGAAGCTGTGGGCGAAGTTTCTCTTTTTGGAATTAATTCCCTCCTTCCTGTGTCTCTGGTCACATGAGGTTTCTTTCTTCATTCCCCGCTCCCCCTGCTTACTCTCCATTAAAAATGTGTCACCTGGGTTTCAAAATTAGGCAGCTGAAATAAAGGCCCTTTCAAAGGTTGAGGAAGAAGACATGAAATAAATTGAAAGCAAGACAGTACCTTAGAGTTATGTAAATTTTCTGGAGACTTTAGGAATCATCCAATCCAGACCTTCCTTTTAGAAATGAGAAAGCACAGGCCAAGTGGAACAAAGTGACTTCCCCAGGTTCCCACGGCCTCCTGGTTGGCAGAGTCAAGTCTTAAGTCTGAGCTTAAATCTGCTGACTTTCGTGCCAAGACTCTGACACCCACAGACATATTTTCCCTCCTTTATTTGTGGGGAAAGTTGAGTTATTGGCAGAGCGTATTCAGAGCCACTGACAGAAGAGTCCTGGGACTGCTCTGCCCCTTCTTTGATGCCACAAATGTGGAGGGAGTGACTGTGTGTCCTACCCCTGCCCTCTCCTTGGTGCCAGCACAGGTCCCATGCCATCGCCTTGGCACTGGGATTGCCAAGGACTGGGTTTGGTGCCCCAAAGGGGCTGTGGTCTTAGGAAAGTGGTCTCACACTAAGGAGAGGGATAGAGACCATAGCAAAGATTGGTGCATTAGTAGGTGAAGTGTCAGCAGAGGCGGTAAAGTGGAGGAGTCAAGGCTAATCTTTCTGAACCAGACCCCCTGGGTTTTCATGCCAGCCCTGCCTCTCACTCACTTTGTGAACTGGGACGATTTATTGAACCTCCCTCCTGTAAATAGGGATACAGATGTACATACACTGTATTCATTATCTGTTGTTGAGCAACACCATTACTACACACATAATCACTGAAAACAACACGTGTTTATTGTCTTGCAGTTTCTGTGGGTCAGGTGTCTGGACACAGCTTAACTGGAGCCCCTGCAAGGCTGAAATCAAAGTGTCTGATAGGAGACTTATCTGAGACAGGACGGGGCGGGGGAAGGGCAGGATTCACTTCTGCGCTCACTCGGTCTGTTAACCACATGTACGTCCTTGTGGCTGTAGCACCAAGGGCCTTATTTTTCTGTTGGCTGTTAACTGATGGCCACCCTCAGTTCTTTGCCACCTGGGCCCCAATGTGCCCACTTGCTTCCTCAAAACTAGCCAGGGAGAAAGAGGCTCCTGCAACTCAGGCACAATTACATCCGTGTAATCACATCACATTTGCTGCATCCTATGGACTAAAAGCAAGCCATAGGTCCTGCCCACACCTCAAAGGTGGGGAGTGGTTATTATACAAAGGTGTGAGCACCAGGAACTGAGAGTCATGGCCACTTTTACAGTCTGTCCACCACAATGTCTCTTAGGGTTATTGTGAGCAGTAGATGAGTTCACACATATCCGGCTCTTAGAAGAGGACCCTTCCTCAGGAGGTCAGCGATCCCCAGTTGTGGTGGAGGTATCGTTGTTACCACCACCAAGAGGACGTGCCCCTGATTTGTACTTGCTCTTCAGAAGTCTTCAGGTGATCTTTAGGGGGCCTGGGATGATAGGATTCAGTTCGAACAAAGGCCTACAATAATTAACAATTAGAATAATTCCAATGAGCTTTCTAGTTTAATTTTATTTTCTTAGTTAGAAAATAAGGTACTGTCTTGCAGGGTGAGTGGGAAATACACAGGATTTGGAGTTTGAAGAGTGAATTTACAGACAACTAGCCTGGGCCACACCAGTGTTGGCTGTCCTCTTCACCTTCTTTTTAACTAGACTTTCCAAGCCACTCTTTTGTAATTATGTGGTTTAAATATTAGAAAAAGATATAAAGTTACATAATTGCCATTGTTTTAATTTGTGTTTATTGAGATATAACTGACACGTCACATTGTATTAGATTCGGGTGTATGACAAAATGTTTCAGTGTTTGTATATGATGCGAAGTGGTCACTGCAATAACCTAGTTAACATTTGTCACCATACGTAGTGACAAGTTTATTTTGTGATTCAGACTTTAAGATATGCTGCCTTAGCAATGTTGAAATATGTAGCACAATATTGTTAACTATGGTTACCGTGCTGTACATTATAGCCCCAGGTCTAATTTATGTTATAACTGGAAGCTAGTACCTTTGATGCCTTTTGCTCATTTTGCTCATCCCTCCACCCTCCCGCCTCATCCCAGGCAGCTACCAAATCTGTTCTCTGTATCTATTAGTTCAGTTTTCTTTTTAAAGATTTCACATATAAGTGAGATCATATGGCATTTGTCTTCCTTTGTCTGATTTATTTCACTGAGCATAATGGACTCAAGGTCCATACCTGGTTAAAAATGTCTATGTATCCCCAATATACACATCTTTGTTTGTGGGGTAATGCATACACAAGACAGAATTGCAAAAGATTGAAATAAATAAGAAATACCCAATATTTGAAAGGGTCTTTCTAATTCTGAAGGCTTCGAACATCATTAGCTCATTCTTCAATGTCGTTTAAATGAGGTTGGTCAACGACAATAGTGGATGTACATTCATCTTTTAAACTTTTCTTGGTTCTGGTCAGCCCATTCTTTTTATTTATTTTTTTCTCATGGTGTGGCTGACAGAGAGCTTGAAGGGCCATTGGGAGGATGGACTGCTTAGCTGCTTTGGCTTTGTGTCTATAGCATGTGTATTACCTTTAATCCTCACAGGGGTGTCCAACCTTTCGGTGTCTCTGGGCCACATTGGAAGAAGAGGTGTCCTGGACCATACATTAAATACATTGCAACATGTAATTACAAAAAAATCTCATAATGTCTTAAGTAAATGTACGATTTTGTGTTGGGCTGCATTCATAGCCATCCTGGGTCACACGTAGGCTGTGGGCCACAGGTTAGACACCCATCTTCGCAAGAATCCTTATAAGCCACTGTTCTAGTTTAGGTTGGTTTAGGTTGCTATAAATCAGGTAGTCATTAAGTTAATTTTACTGGTCTCACAGAAGCTGTGATACATCACAGTCTGCTGAAAGCAGAGACGAGGAGGGGTCCCCTTCCATCTCTGCCCTCTCTCCCTGGTGCGGGCTTGTGTGCCCCATAACACATGTACCACCTCACAAAGCCGTCCTGTGAGGCCCTTGGTGAACTCTGTATATTAGACATTTTTAAAACAAAATTTAAAGGCAAAAATAAATAATTCTTATACCTTGTTCCTACATATCAATGCATCATCTTATATCTCCCTTGGGAGATGGGCACACAGTTTGGAGATTTCTTTGGTATATCATACCACACCTGTTTGCTTCCTTCCAAATGATATACAATATCATCTATTGTGTGGTATGCAATAGGTGTGTCTGGAAAGTTCTCCCGTCCTTAGCAGGTTGGTTGTGTGCATGCTCACGTTGTGCCTGCAGCAAACTGCCCCCTGGCCCCAGTGCTGCGAGGAGGCTCCGTGCTCCTGCCCCAGAAGGGTTTGAGAAAAGTCTGCAAAGCTGGCAAATGCGCCTCAGCCACAAGCTGGGAGGGCCCATCTCGCACGGCCTTCCTGAGAGAGTAAAAGTGCTGACAGCACCAGCAGCCTGCAGGAGCCGTCCTGTCATCCTTGTAAACAGGGCCAGATTGGCCTGCTTTATCTCTCCGTGCAAAATGCAGATTTAATAGGCAGTGCTCTTGGAATCATTGCTGCTAGGTCGCATCTGCAGAGGAATTAGGGATAATGGTTTAATAACTGCAGAAACAGCTTAGGCACTTCGCTGTGCTGGGTGTATCTGAGTTGGCTACTGAAGACTGAACTCGGGGCATTAAACCCCTTTATCGCTCAGATAGAGCAATATGGGGAAAATCCATGCCTTGGCAGGGGATGAGTTTACCAGCTTCTGAAGGGGGTGTGTGTTTGAATGTGATAGGGAAGGGAGTATTTGTCAGAATGGAAGGTGGATCAAAAGACAAATGAATTCTTTGAGTTAAGTAAGAGCTTTAAATTATCCTCCTTTCGACTGCTTCCCTGTCAGCAGAATATGCTGCGCTGAACACCAGCCTGTCTTCCCAAGGCCTGGGGATGGCACGGGGGTCTCTATCTGCTCATGTGCATTGTACAGGGACAGGCAGTGTCAGAGCAGATGGCCAAGGCTGGAGGGATGAGATAAATGTCCATTTTGCTGGGATACAGAGTCACTTTTGCTAACCTATTCACCTAGAAGCCTGCAGAAAATAAGAGATTCAGACAAAGTTGGCTTAGCTTTGTCCTTACAGTGCTTAGCTGGACTAGCAGTCATTCATCTACACGGAGGATGATGAGTCAGGTTAGTGTAGCCCAGTGGTTCCTAAATTTGTATCTATGGAGTGCTATCAGAGTTTACCATCTGTGGAAGGTTGAGACATGTCGCAAATTCTGTCTATTCCCATGTTCATGCCCTTGCAAAAGGTGAAGACTGTTTCCCTACTGTTTGGATCTGGGTTGGACGTATAACTTACCTTGGCCCATGGAATACTGTCCATTGTGAGATAAGCAAAGCCTTCAAAAGCACTTGTGCAAAAAGCTTGCCCTCCTGAGCTCCTCAGAAACCGTGAGATGCCCCAGTCTGTCTACAGAGCGATGGGAGACCCACTTGTCATCTCAGCCAGCCAAACCCTGTAAGTAGAACTGCTCAGCTGATGGGCGGCTGACTGCAGATGCAGGAATGACCCCAGCGGAGACTGGCAGAAGAACTAGTTTGCTGAGCCCAACCCAAGTTGCTGAGTCCCAAACCATCTGTTAAATGGCTAATGTCTTAAGTCATTAGGTTTGGGTGGTGCGTGCGCTATGTAGCAAAAACTAACTACAGGCAGAACAATGGGAATTAAGGGACAAGAAGACCAAAACCCTAAATTTGGTCCCAGGTAGGGCAGCTCTGACTTGTTTACTCTGTCATGTCAGCTCTTGTTTGAGTCAAGTGTTATGGGGGAGGTGATGTTGGGAGGAAGAGATTTTGGCCTATGCTACAGCATCCCAGAATATTCCTTTTGCTGGTGAATGAGACTTGAGCCATAGATCTGAAGCTGCTGCTTCTGGTTGTCATTCAGAAGTCTGGGGAGAGTTTCTAGGGATGGCTGATTTGTGCTCCAGCAATCGACTCCTTTGTCATTCAAAGTGCTGCACACTCATTCTCCTCAGTTTAGAGCCGGTTTCTACCAGGAAACTTAGGAGGAAATCAGCTGCAGATTTGCTGTAACCTATTTAAAAGAGCAGACATTTGGCTTTGCTCACTAAAAGTGAAGCTTTGTCCTTACATTGCAGACCTTAATTATTCCCACAATTATATCATGCTGTTGTTAATGCCATAGATAGGATTTGCTCCCAGGGAAGAGAGTGAGACAAACTTCTTTTTGGAAGAAAGTGAACCAAAAGAGAGGTAAACAGTAATAGTCTCTAGATAAGGGACAAAGAAATTTAGTCCTTGTACGATTTCTTGGTGTGTAGATGTTCCATCCTTCCTTAAAATTATTATACAATTCCTCATGCATGGGAACATGAGTAGCATTTTCCTGTCCTCCATTATTCTTCCTTTCTCTAACAGTGCCCTGCGTTTCCTCTGGGTTACTACCCTTCTTCCAGAGTCTTCCATAGGATATTGATCTACCTGGATCACAGGCCTACACAGTCCCGGTGGGACTGCGGATCCAGGTGCCTACTCCTCCCTGGTCAAGACTGGCACATGGCCCACGCCCGGCCAGTTGGATGCTATCGTCTAAGAATCTGAAAGTGAAACAAATGACACGGAGACTGAATGTGACTGCAGCTGATCATGTGAGCAAAGGTCCTCTGAGGAGCCCATGAACCTTCATCCGTCTGTGTGCCCAGGACTGACCTTAGTCTTGTTCTTCAAGATAGCTTTCCTTTAATTCCCCGAGCTACTCCCCCATTCTCCTCCTCCTCCTTCTTCTTCCTCTTCCTCTTCTTCTTCTTCCTCTTCTTCTTCTTCTCTCTCTCCTCTTCCTTCTTCTTCCTTCTTTGCTTAAGTTAACTAGAGTTGGCTTTTGTTGGCCGCAGGTAAGGAACACTGATTGGTATGGTTTTCTTAGCCAGGATTAGCTAATCCTAGTCATCTGGTTCTCCTTCCTTCCTGGACATATGGTTGAATGTCATTTTCTTGTTGTCTTCCAAGTTAGATGTGGCCATAATTGTCTCTTGTGATAAAAATTGAGCTCTTCCCTCCTTCTCTTTCTCCTGCTATGGCAGGTAGGGGTGACCATAACACAACAGAGCCTCTGCCATCCTCAGTCTTCAAGTGATTCTGATGAGAAAAACCCTTTTCTCCTCTTTCCTTTACCCACATAGGACATATGAAGTCAGTGAAATAATAACCTGGTTCTTATGAGCCACTGAGCTTTGGGATTTGAGTGTTACCATAGCATGGCCTATCCCCTTTTGATTCATAAAGCACTGTACTTGGAAAAGTCAACATTCATATTCATAACTTGTCATGCAACCTACCTTTGTATTTATTGGCTTGTTCTGCCTGATCTCCATCTTCTGTCAGCCAAAGATGGATAAGACCATGCTTTGCAACTTCTCATTAGAAGGCAAGGCTGCCACTTTTGAGAGTGTTCTGAAAATAACATCATTCATTTCATAAACATGCATTGAGTGCCCAACATTGATTTTATTATCGTGTTGGTGCTATGAGAGAGACACAGAAAAACAACATACAATCTGAGAGAACTAATAATCCAGTTGGAGAGATAAGACTACTATACATTATATTGAAAAAGGCAATAATATAAGAAGCATCGTGGAGCTCTATCAAGGCCTATTTAAGCAATGGGTTCAAAAAGGGCAATGAGAGTCAAGGTGGGAGACATGATTCTGTTTAGTGGCAACTTTCAATGAGGCAGAGATTTGGCTGGGTCTGACAGTTTGACTTAAAACAAGGAGAGGCTCTCGCTATAGAGAGGAGGTGACATGGGCAAAGTTAAAGACAGACATAACACGTTTAGAAAATCATTTTGATTTAAATGGAAGAGAGCCCTATGAGGTAAAATTGGCAAAATAAATTGGATAGAGCTGGATTGGAAAAGAGCCTAGAATAAGTTTAAGAAACTTACCTCAACTTCAGGTATCACATTCAGAGTCTACATGACGGGCAGCTAGGTATTCTGCTAGCCACATCTGTTCTCATTGCTGGGACAGGTAAAAGCTTTTCCAGAAGTGCCCAGCCTGCTTCTCCTACCATCTCATTGACCAAGCAGGAATCTCCTGTCCACACCTGACTGAAGGGGGAACTGAAAAAGTAAGTATAAGCTTCTCTCGCCCTTAGATTGAAGGTGGGAAAAGATGAAGGGGGTGGGGATCAGGGGTACCATTTGAAAAATTATTAATATTGGCTACCATCTCATATTTCTCTGTCATTTTGTTAACATAGAAATATGCTGTCATAATGAAATATCAAATAAGTACAGAACATGAGTGCTAAAAACAACTCGATATAGTAGGTAAAACATAGACATTAAATATAGTAGACAGAGGGAGGTACAGACTGTAATCATTGGAGAAGATTGTGCAGTACAGATTGGTGTTGAGCTAAACCAGGGATCACTTGAAAAGTATACAATGTAATTCCACCTCTGGGAGGATCAATAGTCCATGGTCAGGTAAGTTAACACCCAGGAAGCAGGAGCAAGCAAGGCAACTCATAAATAAACCCCCAAACCAGAGGATATAGATGAAGTGGTAGAGAAGTTAATAGGGGAGACAATGAAGAGTGAGTTGGATTAGGACCTTAAGGGAGAGGTCCATGGAACAGGTGATTTTTAGAGAGAGGCTTGAGAATCTAGTGGCATTAAGGTGGGATGAGGTGATGCCTCTCTGGGCAGGCACCTGTGCTGGGTATGAATCATATAACACTTGTCTACCCTGGCATGACCTGCTGCCCTCCCTCCCTGGAGACTGGTTGCCTTCACAAGGCTCTTCCCAGAAAAGGAGGCACAAGACGCCTCTGCATTCTCATCTCCCTACTCTCCTAGACATGTTTGCTTCTCTCTGGGATTTCCTAGGGTGCATTTCTTTTTCTCTGCACAATGTAGAATTCAACAGTATGGTCAAAGATTTTGACAATGCTCACATCCAAAAAAAAAAACCCTTACAACATTTATTAAAAAAGTTTTAATATGAAAAACTGCAAACATACCAAGAAGTAGAGAGAATAACAGTGAGCCCTTATGTAGCTATGTCACATAATACCTATTGCTAGTAACATCATTCCATTCTTGAGAGATGGTTACATTTTTCTCTTGAGAGATAAAGGTAAAGTGCCTTGTGGCAAAAGCTATTTTTTTCCCTTCGGGTAAAATTTTAGTGAAATTTGGTCTTTGTGTCTAGGCACAGAAATTAATTTAACTGAAATAATTTTCAAGAAGGTTAATTTTAGACAAATCTATTACTTTATTTTCCCCACACGAACTCACTGACTACAGCTGAGCTTCCCGCCTTTTCTGCTTGTCTGCACAGGGGCGCGGGAGATGACGTTATTTTCCCACAGTGTCCCGCTTCGTGAAACGGTCGTAAGGAAGCATGGCTGTGAGGCCAACCAGGTAGCATTCGCCTGCATCGGCACTCCTCAGAGACCATTATATATAATCACTGAGTGTCACAGGCTTGACATGAATGATTATGCAAAACTTTAAGCCCAATTTTCAAGTGGCTCCACAATTTGACAAAATGATGTGGCCATTTGTGAAATGCAAGCAAATGGGAGGAAATGGAGGGTATAGGATTTCTGCAGAAGTGACAGATGCATCCAAAGGCAAGTGCTCTTCCATTTGACAAATCATACGAAGCAGAAATTTTTACTCTGAATGAATCAGCCTCATAAAGTCTGAATCTATGCCCAGCTGTTATTGGGAAGCATTTTGGATTCATTTTAACTGGTTGTGGCACATCCAACCTGAGGTTGTTTGGGGTGGGATGAAATTGTGTCTGTCCCCCACTCTCTTGGGAAGCAGTTCAAGGTGTAGGTAAGGCTGCTCTGAGCTCTCCAGAAGCTTGCCACGAAGTGGACATGCTGTATGTGGCCAACATTCCCAGGACTAGTTTGTAATAAAAGGAGTGTGAATTTACTCCCAGGCCTAAGAGTAATTCTAAGGGAAGCCTATCGAAGGAAGACAGAGCATTTAAACTTAGCTAGCACGTACTGGGCCCCCTGTTCTAAGCCACTTTACATACATGCTCAAGAAGGTGCATGTACTCTGATGTGTAGGGTAAAGTTTAGTGACTGCCATTCTGCGACGATGGCCAGCAAGTCACTCACCGAATGCATCAGGGAGAGATGGGCTTTGGTGGGGCCGATTTAGGAAACTGGTTGTTAAGCATTTCCATGACCCTGATACATTTCTGAGCATCTCTGGGTCTCAGTTTTCTTAACTATAAAACAAGAATATAGAGTCGATGGTATTGCTCACATCTTTCCAAGACTTAAATTGTTAGCATTCTGTGGTTTTAGACTATTTAGTATGTTCTTTCTCAATGCTGTTAACAAAGAGCTCCTAGGCTGCGTTACTGCTTCTGTATGTAATGACGTGGTTTTAAATAAGAAGAGACAAGAAAACAAAGCAAAACTAAACAAAACACAGAAAGTAATTCTCCCGGGACTGGCATATTCTCTTTCCTATATGTCCCGAGTTTGATGTCACGGTTATAGTTTTCAACTACTGGCTCTTGGGTGGAACTTCAGGGAGCCAAGGTTCTTGAAAGTTAAGTGTCTTGCTCAAAGTCACAACTACTGAGTGGCAGAGCTGCCAGCACGTGGCATAGATGTGGGATGATTTTTATGGAATGCAACCCAGAGTTGTCTTTTGCTCTAACCAATAAACGAATCCTCCATCAACTGAAAAAATGCATTGGCTTGATAAAATGCAACCGGCCCTTTGGAGACACGATCTCCTCATTACTCTTCCATTCTCGTCCTCCAAATACAGGATTTCTATTTCCATTTTTGTCTTTCAGGGCATCAGGGGTAAGAGGGTTGTAAGAAGGACAGAAATATTCCCTGACTCTTGCATGTTTCCAGGTATGAGGGAGACCACGTACTCTCATTAATAGATCCACCCACCTGGGAGACAGCCCTGTGGGTCACCTTCTGAGTCTTTTAAATGTTCCTGTAAAACTGTAACTATAGGGAACAAAATGTGGTTTCTTTTCAGACTGGGAGGCTGGTAGTTATGCTCAATGGTGTGTGGTTTTAATTAATCTCCAGCATTTGAACGTTAGCCAGCCTAACGGGGACTCCTCCACCCAGTGGGTTATCTGTAGATGCTGGGCAGTTTTTGGATGCTCAGTGTGAGCTGAGAGTTTTCTTTTGTGTTCTGTAAATGCTGCTAGTGGGGATGGGAGGAATAGGGAAAGCAAGTGACTTGATAACATCTTTAGAAACCGAGTAATGAGCCATTAGGAAGACTAACAATAAATAAATGCATTTTCCATTCAGTGTCTCTGTGGCACTCCAGACAAGCATATGACTAGGAAAATGTAATGAAAGCAATTGTAACTCTTTTGGTGGGGAGGTAATTACAGTCTAGGGCTGCCTGACTGATGAAAATTACACTGCTTATAATAAATTGCCACACAGCTAAGTTTTTTCTGAAGTCCTTAGTATGATTTGTGTTTGTGCACTTACTTAAAACATCAGGGAACAATTTATAAACATGAGCTTTTTGGGACACTGCCGGGATCGGCATTTACGATTAGAGAGCCTGTTTAAGGTTTCTTGATTTATAGAGGATAGATCATATTTTCCCGACACTCTCATGGTCAATTACAGACCTGCATGGTGCATTTGGTAACTTAAAAGCAAATTTAATCATTCTTTCTTGTATTTATAAGCATGCCAAGTCGAGAAAACATTTTCTCTTCAACTGTGGAGAAAGATGTTTCAAAGACAACTTACTATCGATGGTACTGATGGGAGTGGGTAGCAATACTGTACCTTGTTTGTCTTCCTCCAGTGTAAACATTGGGAACTTCTTTATGGAAATTCAGGGCTGAGTACCTGAGCCCCAAAGCCCTTGTCGAAGGGAAGTTCGACAAGGAGAAATATGTTTGGTGTCATTGTCTCTAGACCACAGGAACCACTGTGGTATATCAGGAAGCACCCTGGACAGGAAGTCAGAGGGCACGTGTTCTAAGCCCAGTGCATTTAACAAGCTCTGTGATCCCGGGCAAATTCCTGTCTTTCTGGGCTTTAATTTTCTCATCTTTCAAATGAAGATTGAATTATTTGGGGTCTCGGTCCCCTTGGATGGAAGATCAACAATTCCGTTCCAGCTCAGGGATTCTCCACCCTGGCTGCCCCTCAGAAACACCTACGACAACTACTGAAGCCCAAGCCCCACTCTTGATTAATTAAACCAGAAGATCTGAGGGGGGGTCTTTATATATTAACAAATACATACCCCACTCAAGTGATGGTAACAGGAAGCTGTGGTTGAAGCTGTGCCTCATCTCTTTGAAACTTCGGAAAGCCTAATGGTTAGAACCAGGAGAGACTCTGCTACAGAGCATATTGCCCTTGTCCTTCCTCAGAGGTCCCCCAGATGGATCCACCTTCTTCCATCCTAACAGAAGCAAGGTCCAGGACCCATTCTTGGCCTTTTTTCCACTTGGATACCTTAGATGATTAGTGGATAAGGGAGTGGGTATGAGAGGAAGGCTGCTATAATAGATTAGGTTCTGGGTAGCTGGTTTTCACTGGAACCTTTCAAAGAAGAGACTTGAGACCCACGGTGAAATCCAGACAGGCTAGGTGCCGAGCTAGGCCAGCCGCGGAGCATTAAGCAGCGTGATTCTCTGGTCCACCTCCACCCTCCAGGCTCTCCTGAGGGAAATGATGCATGGATGGGCTGGAGCCCACCAACACTGGCTCACAGGATTTGATGGTGCACATCTCTGCTTGAGGCTGTGTTTAGTGAAATAACACTGGTAGCTAGAATTCAGCCACATTGGTGTATTTACACAACAGATATTGGCAAATGCTACAAATTATCACATAAGCCAGTTGTTAAACATTTACCAGTTCCTCACTGAATTGAAATATTTAAGTGATCTTCTGCCTTGGCAGCTGAGACCTTCTTATATACTACTGGGGGGGGGAAGCCCAGAGCAAATATTTGTACATTAATTTTACCTCTGCTGACAGGGAAGACAATAGCATTTGAGCTGTATTATGAAGTTGCCCGAGAGGGTGGGGTTGACCTTGAAAGAAATAGAAAGCCTGGTCTTTTCCACGGACCAGTTCAGTGTAATGGGATCTAAAACTCATAGTCAAAACCTAGAACAGTGGCTGTCCGTGTGTAGCCCTTGGATCAGCAGCATTGGCGTTGTATGGAGATTTGCTAGAGATGCAAATTCTTAGGTTTCAGCTCCACATGAGTCAAAAACTGTGGGGTGGGGCTCAGTGATCTGTTTTAACAAGTCCTCCAAGCGGTGCTGATACAAGCTAGAGTTTTGAGAACAACTGTTCTAAAGAGGTGCACAAGAGACCACAAAGTGGTATGTAGTCAACATCCTTCACTGGCAGAGTTGAACAGTTGTGACACAGATCACAGGGCCCACAAAACCCAAACGATTGCTATCTGGCCCTTTACAAAGTTCGCTGACCCCTGATCTGGGTGGTTACAAAGAGCAGGTGCACACACACTCACACGTCAATGAGGGCTCCCCTGCAAAGTTCATGGAATGTATTCATCACTAACTCTTGAGGGGTTGTCCTCACCCGAGATCACCTCTTCTGCACCTCCCACTGTCTCCCTGAAACTCTGACATTTACACTCCCTCAAAGCTACTCTTTCCCAGGTCATGAAAAAACAAAACATTATTGTTAAATTCAAGGAACACCTTCAAAAGTCCTTAACTCCCTCTCCTTTTCTGCGTTTTTGATCATTACCTCCATTTTGAAACTCTCCCTTTTATTAGCCTCTCTGACACTTTTCTACACTTTCTTGGTTTTCCTCTCCTTTATGGACAATTCTTTCACTAACAGGAAAGGAAATCAGAAGACAGTTGTGCCTATGAAGCCTTGGAAGAGAGCCTATTAAGAGGACGGAGTGGTCAATAGTCTTGCAAGCTGTTCTTGGTTGAGTAATGTGAGACTTGAAAAGTCTTATTTTCTCAGGATTTGACCCTATGCCCTTTGCTGACATTACACCTTTGTGTTTATTTCACACATGCCAAAGGCTTCAATACTCATCTCTATCCAGGATTTCACACCCAGAGCTCTTCACTTCCCATGGATATCTTCAGATAACTATATCACAAGCTGCTCAAACTCAACAGGTCTCCACTGAAGTCACTTCTTTTTCATTGTTCCCACTGCAGTGAGTGGCACCTCTATCCATTCACCCAAATGGAAAATGAACCTGCTTTTGCAGGTTCTCTTTCCACAAGTACAATGACCCAATAGTGTTCCGCTCACAGAAGCCACTTTCCTCTGAGTAACTTTCCTTTTGTTTTGCTCTCAGATTTGCAATGAGTCACAAACTCAATGCCTTCAAGAATTAGGAAAGAGAGTCATCCAACAAGAGGATATGACCCTTGTAAATATTTATGCACCCAACATAGGAGCACCTAAATGTATAAAGCAAATCTTGATGAACATGAAGGGAGAGATAAGACATGGCCTCAAATGACACACTAGATCAGACACACTGAATTGACATCTTCAGAGAACTTCAGTCCAAAGCAGCAGAATATATATTCTTTTCAAGTGCACATGAAACATTTTCCAGGTTAGACCACACGTTAGGACACAAAACTCATTTCAGTACATTTAAGAAGATTGAAATCATGTTAAGCATCTTCTCTGACCACAATGATATGAAACTAGAAATCAATTATAATAAAAAAAACTGAAAACCACTCATACACATAGAGGCTAAATAATATGTTACTTAACAATGAGTGGTTAATGATGAGATCAAAAGAAGAAATAAAAAGTTACCAGGAAATAAATGAAAGTGAGAAAACAACCTGAAATCTATGGGACACAGTGAAAGCAGTCCTAAGAGGGAAATTTGTAGCAATATAGGCCTACCTCAAAAAACAAGAAAAATCTCAAATAAACAATCAAACCACACACCTAAAAGAACTAGAAAAAAGCCAACAAACAAAACCCAGAGCAAGTAGAATAAAGGAAATAATAGAGATTAGAGTGGAAATAAATGACACAGAGACAAACCAACCAACAAACAAAAAAGACAAAGAATAATAAAACCAAGAGCTGGTTCTTTGAAAAGATAAGCAAGATTGATAAATGTTTAACCAGACTCATCAACAAAAAAAAAAAAAAAAAAAAAAAAAAAAAAAAAAAAAAAAAAAAAAAAAAAAAAAAAAAAAAAAAAAAAAAAAAAAAAAAAAAAAAAAAAAAGAAAAAGAGAGAGAGAGAGAAAAGAATCAAGTAAATGAAATTAGAAATGAAAGAGAAACAGTAACAACTAACATCACAGAAATACACAGGGTTATAAAAAATATTGGGTGAAATGGGTAAATTCTTAGAAATATACAATCTTCCAAAACTGAATCAGGAAGAATCAGACAATCTGAATAGACAGATTACACCTAGTGAATTTGAAGCACTAATCAAAAAACTTCCTACAAATAAAAATCCTGACCAGGATGGCTTCACAGGTGAATTTTTCCAAATATTCAAAGAGCTAACACATATCTTTCTCAAACAATTTCAAAAAATTCAAGAGAAGACTCTCAAGCTCATTTTACAAGGTCAGCATTATGCTAAATCCAAAATCAGATAAAGACACTACAAAGAAAGAAAATTATGGGCCAATATCCCACATAAAAACTGATTAAAAATATTAGCAAACTGGATCCAGCAATACATTAAAAAGATCATATAGCATGATCAAGTGGGATCTATTCTGTGGATGCCAGGTTAGTAGAATATGTGAAAATCAATCATTGTGATACACCACATAAGTAAAATAAAGGATAAAAAACATGTGATCATATTAATAGATTCAGAAAAAGCATTTCATAAAATCCAGCACCTATTTTTGGTAAAAACTCTCAAAAAAGTAGGACTAGAGGGAATATACCTCAACATATAAAGACCAAATATGACAAACCCAGAGCCAAATATTACTCAATGGGGAAAAGTTAAAAGCATTTCCCTTAAAATTGGGAACAAAACATGAATGTTTGCTTTCATCACTTTTATTCAACAGTTCTGGAAGTCCTAGCTGCAGCAATCAAGTAATAAGAAGAAATAAAAGGCATCCAGATTGGAAAAGAAGATGTAAAACTGTCATTATTTACAGATAACATAATACTGTATAGAGAGGACCCTACAGTTACACACACACACATGCACACACACACACTACTAGAACTGATAAATGCATTTGGTAATGTAGCAAGATACATAATATTTAAAAATCAGTTGCATTTTATACATCAATATTCAGAAAGGAAAACTAAGAAAACAACCCTATTTACAACTGCTTAGAAATAATGTCTAGGGATAAATTTAACTAAGAATGTAAAAGACCTGTACTTGGAAAATTATGAGACTATGAAGAAAGAAATTGAAGAAGATACAAATAAGTGAACGCATATACTGTGATCATGGATAGGAAGATAGGACATTTTAAAATCATTAAAATGTCCATCCTACCCAAAGCAATTTATAGATTCAATGCAATTCTTATCAAGATACCAATCATGTATTTCAAAAGACTAGAGCAAATATTCCGAATGTTTATGTGGAACCATAAAACAACTTGAATAGTCACAGCAATCTTAAGAATGAAGAACAAAGTTGGAGGAATCATGCCATCTGATATTAAAATATATTACAAAGACATAGTAATTAAAACAGCATGGTAATGATATAAAAAAAAAGACATAAAGATAAATGGAACAGGATAGAGAGCACAGAAATAAACCCTTGCCTTTATGGCCAATTAATATTTGACAAAGGAGGCAAAAAATACAATGGGGTAAAAGTAATCTATTCAAAAACTAATGTTGGGAAAATTTGAGGTATGTGCCAAAAAATTAAACTAGACCACATTTTTATGTCATACACAAGAATAAACTAAAAGTGGATTAAAGAATTAAATGAAAGACTTGAAACTATAAAAATCCTAGAAGAAAACATAGGCAGTAAAATCTCATACATTTCTCTTAGCAATATTTTTTTATATATATCCTCAGACAAGGGAAACAAAAGAAAAAATAAACAAATGAAACTACATCAAATTTTAAAGTTTTTGTGTAGCAAGAAAACCTACCAGCAAAATGAAAAGACAACCCACTCCATATAAGAACATATTTGCCAATTATAAATCTCATAAGGGGTTAACATCCAAAATTTATAAAGAACTCGAAACAACCCGATACCAAAAAACCCCTTTAAACACTCCAGTAAAAAATGGGCTAAGGACCTGAATAGAAACTTCTCCAAAGAGGACATACAGATGGCCAATAGACATATGAAAAGTTGCTCACTGTCACTAATCATCAGAGAAATGCAAATTAAAACCACAATGAGGTATTACCTTACACTTGTTAGAGTGGCTATCCTCAATAAATCAACAAAGAACAAGTGTTGGTGAGGATGTGGAGAAAAGGGAACCCTTGTGAACTATTTGTGGGAATGCAGATTGGTGCAGCCACTGTGGAAAGCAGTGTGGAGTTTCCTCAAAAAATAAAACTGCCTTATGACCTAGCAATTCCCTTCTGGAAATATATCCAAAGAAGACCTAAACAATCATTCAAAAGAATATAGTCACCCCTATGTTCATTGCGTATTACTTTCAATAGCCAAGATGTAGAAGCAGCCCCAGTGCCCATCAGCAAATGAGTGGATATAAAAAGCTGTGATACATTTACACAATGGAATACTACTCAGCTTTAAAAAAGAAGGAAATCTGACCTTTTTTGTGAAGGCATGGATGGACCTGGAGAATATTATGCTAAGTGAAATAAGCCAGTTAGAGAAGGACAAATATCATATGATCTCATTTATATGTGGAATCTAATGAACAAAATAAATTAACAAACAAAATAGAAACAGGCACATAGATATAGAGAACAGACTGGCAGGTATCAGAGGGGAGGTGGGGTTTGGGGCTGGGTAATAAAGTGAAGGGATTAAGAAAACAAACAAACAAAACTTATAGACACAGACGACAGCATGGTGATTATCAGAAGGAAGCTGGGTGTGGGGTGGTAGACAAGGGTAAATGTGGGTGAATGGGGATGGTAAGGGACTTGACTCAAGGTGGTAAACACAATGCAATGTACAGATGAAGTATTATAGAATTGTGCCCCTGAGACCTATATAAGTTTATTAACCAATGTCACCCCAATAAGTTCAACAAAAAATTTAAAAAATATTAGGAAAGGAAAAACCCACAGTGACAGAGAAGTGGGACCTGCAATGGAGAGTGTATATGTCTTCTTCCCCACTCCCTCCAAGCTATGTACATTATTTAAATTTTAAATTCTGTTTGCCCAAATGTAAAACATCTGCATGTTGAACTTATCTTTCAGGCCCAGCTTATGATCCCATTTAAAACAAAAGCATAAGGTGCCCTCTCTATGCAAGAGGTAAGTTAAAGAACTTAGCTTATAATATTCATGCTATTTTGTCAATTATCTGTTAAGATCAAAGTCTTTCCCACGTCCTTAATATTCTATAAAATGATTTGGAATGGTGGCATAGTAGGTATGTGACATAATTTATTAAATAATTTAGATTCTTACTGCATATTTTTCCTATATGCTCAGCATGTCTCAAATAAAAGTCACCTTCCTTGTAAATATTTCCATGAGACCAAATCTTTAGAATTAGAAGGATCAGAGGTTGTGTGTATTCACATGAGTCTGGCACTTATGCTAAATTATTCTCTAGAAAAATGATTCCAGTTCATATCTGCATCAGGCTGATATGAGAGTGCCTGTTGTCTTATTTAGAAACTCTGGGTATTCTTGTTTAACAATATGGGCATGCTATTGCTTTCATATGCCTTTCTTCTATTACCGGTTAAACTGAACACACCTGTCTCACTTTAGGTCCTGTAGGAACAGACCTGAGATTGGCTGGCTTATGTGTGTCTGTGGGTGGTGTCTCTGGGCACTCCACTTGACGAAGAGTAAGTGGAACAGGACCAGGCAGAGGAAAAGCTGAATGATGGGCTGGGTCACCTTAGGAGTTGTCTTGACTCAAGGCAAAGGGGTCTGTTCTTGGTAACCTGTCCTTTGACCAGCCTTTATGTGAAGCTGTCCCAGGGGAGGGACACTGTTGTGGGAGAGACAACTACTTTTGCTGGAAGTGAGTCTACAAAGGGACTCCATCAGAGTCCCTGGCAGCCACCACTCCCCAGGGCTGGGCTCTGTGGGCTGGACGGATCACAGCAACCTCCACACACAACCCCTTTGCTCATTGACAGATGTGGGGTTTGGCATAGAATAGGCATAGCATGTGTTGGAATAAATCACTGAATTTCTCTTTATTCTTTTGTTCATGCTTTTACCCGTGCTTTTTTGTTGCCATATTTATCTGTTTTCTCATTTCTTTGCAAAGTGCTCGTTGCATTTTGAACAGTAACTCTTCATCATATGGTGAAATAGTTTCTTCTATTTGCCATTTGCCTTTCGATTTCATTATTTTTATTTCTGTCATATATGGACCTTTCTGATCTTTACATAGTCCAATCTATCCATCCCTTTTCCTTTTTGCTTGCATGTTTAGAAAATCTTTACAACCAATAGATCAGAGAATACTTACTTCTCTGTATTTTTTTCAGGTTCTTTTTAGGTTTTATTTCTTACATTTAACTCTTCAACCCATCTGGAAATTATTTTGCTTTAAAGCATGAGGTAGAAATCTAACTTAATTTTTTTCTCTAGGAAGATCTCTTTCTCTCACTTCAAGGGATGTGGATTTTATTTGGAAGCTGATGGGGCGTCCCTGAAGAAAGCCGCGTAGGACAGAGTGGTGATCAGTTTCGCTCTAGGAAGGGCTCCCAGCGCGGTGCCACCTGGATGCACACAGATGTTTCTGGGTAGTGGCCTTCCTGCCTCTCCCATCACATGGTGTACGGCTTTCTCCACCTTCCTGGAAGGCTGGCTTTGCCTTTCGGTGATTAAAGCAGGACCCACTGACATGTGCTCAGGAGTGCATCAGAGAAACCCATCATGAATTTGCTACAATTCAGCACTTGCCAGAAGCTGGCTGGAGACATTTGATGTGTGTAAGAGACCATAGAGGGCTCATGTTAAACATCGATTCATCTACATCCTTTGAGCTCAAGCCCGGTATTGAGTTAGCTTTTCAGAAAGCCTGTGTCTGGTCCATATTATCTCAGTCCCCTTCAGTAATGCTTCTACTCCGTTAAGATTTAATGCTATTTCCCTAGCTTTTATCTAAGGGCCATGGAAGAAATGTCCATTTTGGGAACCTTTCTGTATCTTTCATAAAAACACATGGCAGCTGGGGCTTGGCTTTTCTTTGTTCAAAGAAAATATTTTACATGTGTTTTAAGATTAAAATTTATCTCACATTCTTTTTGGAATTTATAACCAACAAACATACAAATTAATGATTAGAGGGCATCTAAGATAACTTCAGAGAGATATTTTGAACGTTAGGTGAGCCCTCCCTTAGTCAGTTTGGGTGGTTATTACAGAATAACACAGGCTGGGGGATTAAACAACAAACACCTAATCCTATCCTTCTGGAGGCTGGAAGTCCAAGATCAAGGTGCTAGTAGACTTGGTGTCCAGACAGAGTCCTCTTCTTGGTTGACAGGTGTCTATCTTCTTATTGTACCCTTACCTGGGTGACAGAAAATGATCCCTCTCTTGTCTCTTCTAACAAAGAGCATTTATGGGGGCTCTTTCCCCACGAACTAATCACCCTGGAGGCCCCTCCTTCAAGTGCCATTATGTTAAGGGTTAATATTTCAACATATGAATTTGGGTTGTGGGGGACACAGTGTTTAGTGTGTAAGTCCTCTGGGTTTGGTCCTACCAAGGATTCCAGAATTATACAGGGTGGGTTTGATTAGAAGGGACGGAAGGGGGTCCTGTTTTGGTGGTGGTCAAAGGTCCATCTGTTCATCTCATTCGACCTCTTTCACTTTTTTTAAAATTCTCTCCTGAGGATATGTTTTTATTGATTTTTAGGGAGAAAGAGAGAGAGGACAAGAGAGACGGAGAAAGAAACATCAATGTGAAAGAGAAACATTAATTGGTTGTCTCCCATGAGTGCCCTGGCCAGAAATTGAACCCACAGCCTAGGTACGTGCCCTGGCTGGGGACTGAACCTGAAATCTTTTGGTTGCATGGGATGATACTCCAGGCAACTGAGCCACGCAGCCAGGGCCAGCTTCTTTCACTTTTACTGAAGCCTGATTCCATTTTGACAGGTCACATCCCACGTGATCCCAGAACACTGTACTGTCTCATAGGCATTCATATGATAACGTAATTTCCTGTCCACTCAGTAAAGCCTCTTCTAGGGTCTGAACTCCAGGAGGGTGGGGCCTCTCTCACCCACTGGTCTGTCCTCAGTGGCTGGCATCAGCTCTGGCTGTAAAATAGCAGGTGTTTAAGAGCATTTGTTGAATCAGAAAGTGGGCAAGAGGTTGAACATTGGATGCAGGGGAGTCTAGAGATCAAACTTTAGACTGGAATTAAAAAGGAAAATGATCAAAGACATTTTTGTAGTGCCTTGGGATCAATAACATAATTTTAATCATCATTTCATTCCTTCATTTCTTCATTCATTCTGCTATTTTATCATTTATTCCCTCATACTCTCATACTGTCATTCTTTCCTCATTATTTTTCAATTCATTCACAAAGTAACTTTTTTTATCCACTCTGCGCCAACCACTACAAGAAGCTTATTTGACATCTCTAACACAGGGTTCAGCAGATAAAGTCGGGACAAATTCAGCCCACTGCCTGTTGTCACATAGTCCCTGAAGTAAAAATAGCTATTACATTTTTAAATGGTTTTTAAAAATGAAAGGAGTAACATTTTGTGACTCATGATATTTAGATGAAATTCAAATGTCGGTTGTCCATAAATACAGATCCACTGGAGCACGGCCTGGCCCGTATGTTCACACATACTATCCAGGGCGACTTCCACAGGTATAATGGTTAATTACATGTGTCTACCTGACTGACCTCATGGCTTCCCATAGAGCTGCTAACACGTGATTTCTGGGTGTGCCTGTGAGTGCCCTGGAGGAGACTATGTCAGGAAGGTCACCCTCATAAGTGGGGCCCAAAGGGACAAAACTGTTAAGGAAGTACAAATTCTCTCTCTCTCTCTTCTTGAGCTGTGACATCCATGTTTTCTTGCCTTCAGACCTCGGAGACCCTGGTTCTTAGGCCTTTGCACTTAGACCGATACCACTGGTTTCCCTGGCTCTCTGGTATGCGGATGGCAGATTGTGGGACTTTGCAACCTGCAGAACCACGTGAGCCAGTTGTCATAATAAATTTTTTTACAAGGGGGAAACCCCCAGAAAATAAATTATCTTTTGGAGGGTGGGTTCCTTATAGTACAGGCTTGTCCCACTAGGTGAGTGTTCTAGGAACCCATGTGTGACAGTGTACCAACTGGCGTTGTTGTGAGAGGCTATGTTTGGCTCAAGTGAATTTTTTTTTGTAGACTTTTTCAAAGCACTTGCCTATTTCATGATGGGTGATTTACAGGTGTACCTGCCCATGCTGCACTGAATGTTCACCAGTTTTTCACCAAAAAATGGCATGACCCCTGTGCCCCACCCTTCCTATTCACCTAATTTTGCTCTAAGGGACTTTTTTGTTTCCCCAATGAAAAGAGTCCTCAAAGGGAAATGTCTTGCTGATGTGGAAGAGGTTAAACAGAAAACACCAGAAGCACAAAAAGGCATCAATATCAGTGAGTTCAAAAACTGTTCTGTGCAGTGGAAAAAATGTCTCAGTAGGTGTATTGCATCAAACGGTGGGTACTTTAAGGTGACTAAAGTTTAAACATGGAAGAACAAATACACAATTTTTAATAAATAAATCCTGTTTTATTGACTCCCCTTTCACATATCTATCTATGTATCTCTGATTGGTTCTGTTTCCTGGAGACTCCTGACTAAGACACAAGACAGTGGCAGAGCTGAGGGGGTCGTGACAGAGACTGCATGGTCTATAAAGCCTAATGTATTTATTCTCTGGCTTTTTATAGGAAATGTTTGCTGACCCCTCCTCTAACACAAGATGTGCACACTCAAAATACAGGGCACATGCTCCTGACATCCTGACTCTGAAGTAGAAGAGCAGGATGGCAGGAATGACCAGCCCGTGCAAGGAGCATCTCTAGGCAAGTGGGGTGGGGTAAGGGTTTGCAGATTCTATGAGTCAGACAGGCAGTGGGGCAGGGGAGGAGAGTGAGGCAGCTGATGCCACTCAGGCAAGTACAAGATCAAGTTCAAGAAGGCAGCTGAAGCAAGAATGGCCATCGTGGCCTGGAAGCATCTAAGTAAACAAGTTTTGCACTATGAGATGCAGAGAATCAGTCTGAGGTAGCCAAGGAACTGCTACCTCATTCCTGGAGCAGAAGCTCTGTTTTCCCATCCATTTCTCAGGGTGTGAGTGGGCAAGACTTCGAAGCCTGGGATGGTGGTCCAGTGTGCAGCCTCTGCTTTGGTAAAGCAGGGCTAGAGTTGGGGGTGGCCAGGGCAGGCATCCAGGCAAGTTCATTCACTGCCAAAATAGAGGGAGAGACTTCTTGGAAAGATATGAAAGCAGAATTTACAGCAAAAGGAAATGTACTGAAACTATTAACAAGCGCCTCCACTTACTTCTGTCTTAGGATTGGTAAAGTACTTATCTTTTTGGCATTTTGAATACACTAATGCAAGCATGAAGTATATGTTGCAGGAAGGAAAAAATAATGAGGTGGCACTCTTGATTTCGTACAACATTGCTTTGTATTGCAACACTGCCATTTGTTAGGGAAAATCTCTGTAAACAAATCTGACATTCCTTTGCAGTCTGAGAGAACAAAACCTCATCGATGCTTTTGAGAAGGTTATTGATTTTCGTCCCATTCCTCCCTGGAAAATTAAGAAAACTGAGTTAGGCGTGTTAATGGAGTAGAAGCCAGCATGTTAAATACAGGTGGTTCTGCACCATTAACCTCACGATGTCGAGATGCTTTATTTTCATACTGGTGTAGTCTAAATATTCCCTTAAATAAGAGGGAACTGGAACCAACAGCCACAATTTCACATGGGAGGACTTTTTAGGCCATCATGTGTTTTCATTTGTAAATGGCTTTATTCTGCTTAAATATTCAGAAAAAAGAAAGCACAGCTTTTTATAGAATATGGGTTCTTCCAGAATGTCTTTGATGTATAACATTAACAAATTGATGCAAACTCTTTCAGTATTTAGGAAGTTGTGTAAAAGATAATGCAGGTAGAGACATTTTTATTCTAATTGAAAATAACAGAAATGGGGAAACTAAACAGAAGTATTTTAATCAGCTTAGTGGATCTTGTTTCTTTTTACTGTCGTGAACAGGGAAGGACGAGGAAGAAGGAAATCACGGGGAAGGAGCCAGCACCTGTCCATTCCTTACCACTGTGCTTCCCACCCTCCCCTGGCCACCAGGGAAAAGGACAAACAAGGCTTGTGCTCAGAGGCTGTGTCCCCACAGTTACGACTGTCTGGAAGACAGAGCCTGACTCTTGGATATCAAACCTGGTTTCCATAACTTGGTCTGATCTCTGAGCCTCCAGCCTAATGATTCCTGGCTCTCTTCGAAGCTCTTGATCTGAGCTTATTTCCCTCCTTCTCGCTGCTGCTGCTGATAAAGCAACTGCCTCAGCCAGGTGTCAGGACTGGGAGGAGAGGTGTCCTGTTTGAAGACCTCCTTGAAGTTTCCCTCTTTCATCAGCAGCTGTGTCCTGGTGAGATTGCCCCCAACTCTTTGGCACCAGAAGGACCACTGAGGGTTCTGGGGGTGGCATATGCAGTGTGCAGATTTAGTGTGGATGCTTCCACACAGGTGTGGCCTCATGTCTGGCAAATAGCCAAGAGCTTTGCCTCGATGTGTTTCATTAGTGACCAGGTGAATTCTTGGGGCTGGTTAACCTTTCAGCCCCCAGGTCAATGGAGAGTCTCTCTTTTAAATATTCCCTCTACCTTCTTTCTTATTTTCTTATCTCCAGGCTGCCCCTTTCAGATAAGAGCTGGGGGCCAGCACATCAGCCCCCCTTCCTCCTTCCTCCCACGTGTGGGCATCTTCTCCTTATCGTCTCCCTCCTGCTCAGCTCCTCAGTCTCCATCTAGCTTATCACTCTGTTTTCCCCCTTACTTTTTCCATCCTCTGGAAGTGGTGTTCTTTTTGACATTATTGCCAAATTTATTGTCTAGTGATTTCTGTCTCACAGTCAAGAACAAGTATTTTTCCCCTAGAAATGTTCACTTTTGACATCTTTGCTTTTATCAAAGTTTACTTACTTGCCAGATGGGGTGAGGGAAGGGCCAACAGAGAGGTTTGGGGAGCAGGTTGATGTCCATTCAGTGAACACTGCACACATCCAGGGACATTGTTGTGATATTTTAATAAGTTAATTTTTGTAGAAAAGATAAATTGATGAGATGACATGATGTCTAGTTTTTGTCTTGGCATTGACTGAACCAGTTAGGATGCATAATAGTCTGAAGGGCCCTCCGGTTCAGCACCGTGGCTGCTCAGTTGCTCTGCAGGGCACATCCAGGGACCAATTTCCATCTTTCTTACCACTACCTCTTCTAACCTGTTTTCTTCATGTATGTTTCTCAGCCTTTGAGTGAAATCCCAGAAAGCTCCAAACTTTTTTTGTCCACTTCCCTTTGGGTAGTAATGATAATATAACCCAGGCCAGTCTAACATCAAAACTCTGAGTTCTTAATCAATTTAAAATTTCTTTCCTCCCTGTTCTCACACCATCTTGGGTAGGAAGTCTGTAGTAGGAGAGGAGTCGGGCCCAGCTTCTTCCCCACTTTCTCTCACTACCTGCTCTTACAATCAGTAGCTGGGGTGGAGCTGAGCTTAGGGGAGAACAGTGCTGTCCTGTGGAAGTGGTACTATTTTACCTGCTGTAGGTATACTCTGCCGGTGGCACGGTGAGCACTTTGGCATCTTTTGCTTGTGCAGGTTTTGAAAGGGGGTTTCTCTAGAGGCTACCTCTATTCTGCTGAGGTCTGCTGCCTGCAGTTACCTTGACTAGGTAGCTTGGTACTTCATTTACCTGGCTACTCAGACTCCTGGCTTTTGTTGGTCCACTTCTCTGTTGGGGTCATCTTGCTCCTCCAGTTTTCTTAGGTGGGGTCCATTTGAAAACTACTCATGGCTGACTCTCTTCCAGAAGGAGCTCATGTGACCCAAAGCAACATGTATGCATCCTTATCCCAAATGCCGAAATCACAGACCATTCCTAATGCAGCTCTCTTCACTCTGCTGCCTGCACCAGGACCCTTACCTTTACTTCTTCCTCGGGTGTGAAGCAGGCACCAGGCCTTGTGTCCCCAAATTCTATGGGAAAAAGTCAAGTCTCTGATTATGCTTCTGAAGTTCACATCACCACTTAAGGAAAGGAAAGGAAAGGAAAGGAAAGGAAAGGAAAGAACATTCTATTTCTCTCCCTCTTGGGTAACAGAAAACAAACATTACCCTTGCTAATCTTTATACTCTAATCTTTCTCATTAACCAGCCTCTGAGTCACTAATAACCTTGGGGTAGGTGGTGGGATAATGCAGGCATGATAATTTTGGGCTACTCCATCCCTTTTACAAGTCTTGTGTAGATAGTGGAGCACTTCACTATATAAAGTGGGGGTGGTGGTGCTTGGCACCTATTTTTCCTGCCTTGAAGGCCTCTTGATCCCAAGCCTCCCTGGATGCCACGTCATGGCCAGCCTAATGACATACCCTCACACACTCTCCTTCTGTCACTGCTCCACTGCCTCTGTCCTCACACCTGTCCCTGATGTTGTATTGATTCTTTAGTAGCGGCCTTATGACTTTGCTTTGGGCTTTGCTTTCTGGGGAAGCCAGGCAAAAATAACCAGTAAGTGGGAAACTCTGATCAATGCTATTTAGAACACAAAGTGAAAAAGGCCCCATGGTTTCCTCAAACTTGTTTGGCTGTGGAAGTACTTATGAGGTTAACTGCAGTTGTGGGAGGCATAGTAGTTGGAAACAGTGGGTGGACAGTGTTTCCCTAGGCCAGTCTTGGGCATCCATTGTAATTTCTTCCATTGTGTTTCCTCTGCAGGGTTATGAATAGACTTTCTGCTTTTTGATTGGGGTTATAACAAGAAGTTGAAGGAGTAAGGGCTCTTCTTGGGACTAGTCAAAGGTCTGCATTGGAAAATATTGTGGTCACAGGAAGAGCATTTCTCTATTTAGCTTCCAGAGCACAATGAGCTAACAAGTGCATTCGATGTAGAGAAAAACCACTGCAGGTTAATTTTCCTCTGCTTTTTGGTCTTTGTCTTTCTAGGCAATGAAGATAGCTGAGTACCAGGCACTTCTTTCTCACCCACAAATTCTCAAGCACACAGACACACATCTATCCACATTCTTAGATATGTTTTCTCTTATTAAAAGTAGCTAAAACTCTCTGGGGAGATTTCCTGTTGTTATAAAGAAAGAAATGCTATTGGCCTTTGCCTGGAGATAAGCATCAGCTATAGGAGACTTGAATCTTGCTAAGAGGAACACACATACCTCTGGGAGTAGTAAAACCCTGGCAGTCCTGGCTTCCTGCCCAGAGGCGCTGTCTCCTGATGCCTTGTGTTGGGATTATGTTCAGAGATTCTTGATGTCTATTCTCAACAGTGGACATGATGTTTTGATTAAGTCCAAACAAAAAGGCAGAATGATTATCTAAGGAATTTGGGACTATCTCCGGTACTACAGTGGGATGTTTTGACCTTCGCAAAGGTCCTATCATCCCTTGATTTGTTTCGTCGGCATCTAATTAGCGATGAGTGCTGATCCAAGTTGTGTCAGGCAGAGAGAATCACTTTAGCTTAAAGAGCATAATGTAACAGTGAAGAGTTAGCAGGTCTGTGACTCGCTGACTCTGTGATTCTCTCAAGGTGTAGCGCGAGAAGAAACAGGAACAGATGAAAGAGTAGTAGCAAAAACATCAGAGAGCATAAGGGACTGGTCAGAAGAAATGGGGAAAGTTCTTGCTTTGTCGTGACTAGTAAAATTACTTCAGACACATGACCTTTGACTTTTTGGTACCTAACCGTATTTCTCTGAGAAGTGAGATGACAGAGCTTGACCAGGGATGAGATACTCAAGTGCCTCCAGGGCAAGTAAGTAACTTACATGGATGGGTGCCCAGCATGGTTATACTGTACGTGTGTACATTGTGGGTGTGGTATGGATGATTCTGAACAGCAAGCATGCCCCTCTGTGTGTGCTTCTGTGCCCATTCTCTGCCTCCCCACCCCCATAACGAAGAGAGTAGCTGCCACAGCTTTAGCCTGTTGCCACAAAGAAATATAGATTTAGTGATATTAGGTGTTTCCATTTTTATAAAGAAATGACAAATCCAGAGTTTTAATATGAAATTTCCCAATTTTAAAAGGCAGCTTAGATTACTTAAAAACATTTTATTGCATAATCAAAACCTATTTTTATGTCTGATTTTTGGATCAAAACTTTGTGATTTCTGAACTAGGTTAATATTTTTGAAGTGTGTTCCTATAGGACAGATGCTAATAGATGTAACTGACCCAAAAAAGGCTCTGTGGTCAAATAAGTTTTGGAAACATTGGATTCCACAATGTTAAAGACATTTTCTTGGAGCTTCTCAGAGCCTTTAGTACTACGAGGCTACCCTGTCCGATAAGGTGGCCACCAGGCACACATGGCTTTGAGCTCCTGAAATGTGGCTCATCTGTACTGAGATGTCTGCAGGTATAAAATACACACCAGATTACTTTTTCAAAAATTTGTCTTTTAAAGCTTTCATTTGTTTATTTTTCCAGAGAGGGGAAGGATGGGAGAAAAAAGGGAGAGATACATCTATCAGTTGCCTCTTGTATGTGGCCTGACAAGGGACCAAACCCACAACCCAGGCATGTGACCAGGATTCAGAATAGTGACCTTTCATTTTTGCCGGATGATGCCCAACCAGCTGAGTGAGCTATGCCAATCAGGGCCATGTCAGATTTCTAAGGTTTAGTATTAAAAAAAGAAGGTAAAAATCATATTAATACTTTTTATATTTATTGCATATTAATATTTTTGATATATTGGGTTAAATAAAATGCATGAATTAACTTAAATTGATCTCTAAAACAATGCCTTCTTGAAAATGTTAAACTACAAAGGTAACTTGCATTATAATTCTGGTGGACAATGTTAGTCATCCAAGAAGCAGGCAGAGTAGGAACGTTTCCAAAATTGATTGCACTTCAGATTCTTTTTATGTGGGGAGCAACTCATAAAATTAGTGTCCTATGGAATATACTTCAGTAAAGTGATTCAGCTCTGACACGTGATTTTATGATATTATGAGAGATGGAGTAGCATCTCCATCTCTCATAATATTATCATCACAATCTTCGATTCCCCTTTTGCCTTGGATTTTGATCATTGGTTCCCATGACCAGCTCCTAGTGAGACGGCAACTTGAGATATCTCAGCACAGTTTTGGTCCAGAGTTTTGGCCCTCTCCCTTATTCAAACTTCTGCACCTATTTCTTCTTCCTACTTAAAAAATTATTAGGCAAGACTGTGGAGAAAAGGGAACCCTAGTACACTGTTGGTGGGAATGCAGAGTGGTGCAGCCACTGTGGAAAACAGTATGGACTTACCTCAGAAAACTAAAAATGGAACTGCCTTTTGACCCAGCAATTCCACTGCTGGGATTATACCTAATAATCCTGAAACACCAAGTCAAAAGAACCTATGCACCCCAATGTTCATAGCAGCACAATTTACAATAGCCAAGTGCTGGAAGCAACCTAAGTGCCCATCAGTAAATGAGTGGATCAAAAATCTATGGTACATTTACACAATGGAATACTATGCAGCAGAAAGAAAGAAGGAGCTCCTATCCATTGAGACAGCATAGATGAAACTGGAGAACATTATGCTAAGTGAAATAAGCCCGGTGGAGAAAGACAAATACAATATGATCTCACCTTTAAGTGGAACCTAATCAACAAAACAAACAAGCAAGCAAAATATAACCAGAGACAGTGAAATGATGAACAAACTGACAATAACCAGAGAGGGTGGGGAAAGAGGTAATGGGGGAAAGAAGGGGAAGGGTCATCAAGTAACCTGTATAAAATACACATGGACAAAGCCAAAGGGGGGTAGGATTGAGGATGGGAGGTGGGGATGGGTGTGGGGTTGGGGTGGAAAAGAGACAACTGTATTTGAACAACATAAAAAAAAAGAATCAACAAAAAAGTATAAAATGTATTGGCAAATCATTGACATGCTATAAATGTTGGGTGAGTTTTGACAAAGGAATATACCTGCATAACTATCACTCCAATCAAGACAATATTTTCATGATCCTAAAAAATTCTCTTGAGTCACCTTCCCAGTCAACCCTTATCTCTCAACACCCAGCTGAGGCAACCATCAAGCTGCTTTCTCATCTTGTTTTTTTTTGACCTCTTTTCCCCCTGTCTCTGTCTCTCCCTTTTCCCCATCATTTTGATCTAATATGGTTATCCCACCTCTCCAGAATCCTCTCTAACACAGGTCTTTTCACCTCCATCTTGAATCTGTGTTTCTTTCAACACTTCTAAGTAACCATTCCATTAGTCCAGCAGCCTAGCCTTGTGGAGTCCTGCCTGGTTTCTGCCTGTCTAATCATAGTCTCTGTTGAGTCAGACCCAGTTTATTCCAAAGGGGTTAAACCAACCAGCTGGAGAGAAACCAGATGCTGTGCTGTACTGAATATCACAAAATGGTGTTTCTAGAGCCTGGAATCCCAACTATAGTGCAACCCTGGTTAAATCATTGGTTCCATTTCCACGAGATAATCATGATAGGTGAACTAGTCTACCCCCAAAGTGGGATATGTTAGGGCAATAAAAAGTGAGCAAAAGATCCAGGGCAGGAGGAAGTTGAGAAAATGGTACAGGGGTCATCAATATGACGGCACATTGGAATGTCCATTGGAGTTTTGATGTAATGGATGTTCAGGCTAAGTTTCAGGAATTCTAATGTCATTGGCTTTACATTAAAAAAAAATTCCCAGCTGATCTGAATATCCAGCTAGGTGGTCTTAAGATCCATGAGCATGGTAAACTGACCCAATTCACTATCCTGGTGAATTATCTATAGGGATCTTCCTGGATATAAAATGTTGACCAGAAATTGTGAGCTCAGAGGCTCCATGTGGATATAGTTGGTAGAACAACAGCCATTATGTGATGGGGTTCAGGCAGAAACAAGATCAAAACCAGGACAAAGTTTATTCAATGGCTTCTATATACTGGGACTGCCTCCAAATTGATCCTGACATAGAAGTCATCCCTTCCTCCCACCTCCAACATCCAAGGGACCAGTAAAGAGAAGATGATTTACCCCTGGGGTGGAAGGCACGAGCACTGCACAAAACAGCATGGCTAAGAAAGAGTATAAAGTTACAGAGAAACAGTAGCCAGTTTAGATGGCTGCAGTGTGCAGTGTGCAGAGGGGCCGGTGACCAGGTTGTACAGGAAAGCGGCTGGCCAAGGATCTTGTGTGCCATGCACTGGATTCACATTGTGTCCTGGAGAGGTAAGGAGAACTTTACAAATTGTGCACCTGTAAGTCAAGGGTACAACTTGATGATTAGCGAGCCTGTTCTGAGTTCTGACAGCAACGTGGGATGGTGTGCAGGGGAGGTAAGACAGGTCCAGTGGCACTAGGTAGAAGGTTGTTGGCATGATCTACTCCTTTTTCTGGACAGGAATATCCATTTTCCTGCTGCAAGTCTGTCCTGGAAGGAGCCCTGGTTTTTTCCAGTCCCTAAAGTTGTCACCAGCATTAGGATCATGCCAGGGCCTCAGGTTGAGGTAGCATAGTACCACCGAGGATTTGGAACTGGGGGTTTCTGGGTGATGATGAAAATCTCTGAACAGAGTATTCATCTCAGAACTCTACAGAGACTTTTTAGAATGAATGCCAGCATTTGTAGTGAGGGTTATTTCCCACAGTAGCACCACCATGGGTGGGCGCACATAAATGTTACCAGCCGTCTTTATATTCCTCTTGGCAAATTACTTTCAAGACAAATTTGAGTCATGAAAGGAAGTCAGTCTGATGTTTTCTACTTTACTTTGATTTATTGTGAAAGTGATACATCCTCATTACATTTTTTAATGCTCACCTGAAGATACGTTTACTGATTTTACAGAGGGGAAGAGAGGGAAGGAGGGAAAGAGAAAGACAGAGAGAAAAATCAATGTGAAAAAGGAACATCGATCAGTTTCTTCTCATGCACACCCCGATGGGGGATCAAACCCATAACCCAGGCGTGTGCCCTGATGGGAAATCAAACCTGCAACCTTTTTGGTGTATGGGATGATGCTCGAACCAACTAAGTCACCTGCCAGCTGGAGAAACATCACGTTTCTATGACCCCAAACACTGCGCTCAGGTGCTGACCTGATTCATTTTCCTTTGCTCCTGTTGTCTGCTTCTGAGCCTCAAATATTCAATATCACTCAGAGGATTAAGATCCATCATAGACTCTGGAGGGTGGGGAGGATTGGCAAAAGGGGTGTTTTCAGTACTTGATTCTGTAAGATCTGGAACATTTGATAAAAATCTGTTCATTACCATATAGTAGCTCCTTATAACATTGCTCTGGAATCCAGTGCTGGCCCCTGAGATGTATTAGTAAAACGGTTTCTCCAAGTGGGCTGAGGCTGCTCATCAGACCCCAGCTGCCCCTCCCACTGCTGTGTCTAGAAGGGAGTAGCTCCCTCGGCAGCACGGTCTCCTCCTCTCAGAGACTGTCCAGAAATGGCTGAGACTCCTGCCCTCGTCTCCATTCTACCCCCATGGACAGGATGCCTTTTCATGGGGTGCAAAGAATCCACTCCCCACCCCTTTATTTGAAGGCAGTCACTTGTTTCCTAAAAGAAGCACGTATGGTTAGGACCACAGATATTGCTTCATCCTTGATGCTCTATTTCCACAAAGCAAGCTGACCAGTCATTACTTATTATTCTGATTTAGGTGAACTCAGAAGTGAATTGCACCTAAACCTGCACTGGATCCTGGGGGCTCAGGTTCCAGGAGGCGCTGGCCCCTTTCCCACGGCTTCAGAAAGCTGCCCTGACAGGGGTGTGGGAGGCACTTGGCCCTCCTCCTTTGCTTTAGGGATGAAGAGATAAGACTTAGGGCTGGAAAGACACCAGCCTTTGGGTTTCATTTTGTGCTTTTGTCCTCAGCTCAGACAGGGCTGTGACAAGGATCAGGCAGAAATTCTTCAGGGCAGCAGAGGCATGCCACAGGGCCAGGATTGCAGCCCCCCGAGGCAATCGGTGCGAACCTGACCTCGTCTTTGCAGCTGTGTCCGGGCCATTTATTACAGGCTCCCAAACCACCCTGAGCTTGCTGCTTGGCTAACGAGCTTGGACACCAACCCTGCAGGACCACACAAACGGACTCTTGGTTCCCCACTTCATTCTATGTATACCTTGCTCCAACTTCTGCTTGTTTCCACGTGTGTTCAGCTTTATTTTCCCTAAAGATTTTGTGATTTCTCCTCATTTCTTATCTCATCCCACACTGCATTTTTGTGCTGGGTGCTTTGGAACAATTACCATTCATCTTTTCATTTAAGCCATAAAATAATCCTTATTCACAATAACATGTTTTCAGATGCCCAATGTGTAAGCTGATGCAGGTATAAAAGCCTGTATGACCCCACTGTGCCTCTGAGTCACCAATGAACCACCATTTTTTAAAGATTTTATTTATTTATCTTTAGAGGGGGAGAGAGGGAGAGAAATATCAATGTATGGTTGCCTCTTGTGTGTCTCCTGCTGGGAACTGGCCTGCGCAACCCAGGCATGTGCCCTGACGGGGAATCAAACCTCGATTCTTTGGTTTGCAGGCCCGCGCTCAATCCACTGAGCTACACCAGCCAGGGCATGAATCACCATTTTTAATCAAACGTTTCAAATGCCCCAGGATGTTTCTTTGAGTGCCCTGTGTTCTCCTCAGATTCAGAATCAGAAAATTTGGGGTTCAGTGCAGGAATTTGCATTTCAGGTACCCCCAATGTAGGTGTTTCAGGTGATTCTAATGTAGGATTTTAAGTGTTTGTGAATTAAAAAAAAATTCTAGTGATCTGATTCAGTGAGTCTAAGACTACATTTGAGAGATTGTCTCACGTGCCCTTAAAAAGCTACAGTTTTAAACAACCTGCTTTAGAGAGTGGCTGGTTGAGGAACATATGACCCCTGTTCTGAGGGAACTTAGAATCTAATAAAAGATACTGTGAGATAGATGGGTGGGTGAAGAGATGATAGATAGGTAGGTAGATAGGTAGGTAGGTAGATAGATAGATGATAGATAGATAGATAGATAGATAGATAGATAGATAGACCCCTCCCTTTTTTTTAGATTCTGCTTGAACAACTAAGATGTCTACTTTATTCTGCTTTGACTCTATCACCTGGAACTTTTGGCGTAAGGGACTGAGAAGGTTTGTAGAAGAGCATGTGCTAGGGGCACAGGTTTGACCCAAGGACAGAGCCTCACTAGGACGGAAGAAGGTGTAACCCTAGGGGCTACAACAGTGCCTCAATGGGCATTAGACAAATATCTCTTTTAAATGAATAAATGAATACATAAGTTAATGAATGAGTGAATGAGTTCTATTGCCTTTCACTTGGCCCATGGCTCCCCACTACTACAGCTCCTCAGCCGCACTTGGCTTCATGTCCCAATCTTAGGGAGAAAGTGGGATGCAAATAAAATCTGAAAGATATTTCCTCTAAAAACTGTAAGACATTGGGGTGCAACAGCATTCCTTAACTCATTTATGTAATACATGGGGTGAGAAGCCCTCCTTTCCTTTTTGGGCTGAGAATGCAGAGTTGCTTTGATGTTCACTTGGCTAACAATCCTTGAAGTCTTAAGGCCCTAACCTGCATGCATGAGCAGAAGCGATGCGCTTGGGGTGGTGAGATGGAAGTAGTGTTGTCTGTCAGCAGGTGCCTGGCCAGTAGGCGAAGGGCTTGGTAGCAAGGTGCCTGCAAGGCCCATTGCAGGCAGTGGGGACTTGGCTGTGTTCATCACCAAAGAGATCTTTCAGGGCAGGAGAGAAAGGCGTGGCAGGTGCCATGTGGTGGGTGATGTGGCGTATGTGTGAGCTGTCGCTGGACATTCTTTGTACTGAATGGAGAAGTTCTGGCAGAAAAAAAGCGGTGCTTCTTTCACTTTAATGAATACCTGCATATTTTGCTAAAATGTTACTCTGATTCTGTGACAGGTCTGGGGTGGGGACTGAACTTCTCCATCTAAGAAGCTCCCAGGAGATGCCGATGCTGCTGGTCTACTTTGAGTAGCAAAGACCTAAAGAAATTGTACTTTTAGGTGATACTAAGAGCCAATGAAGAAAAGGTTCTTACTATAAGTAGGACACCAAGAATAAACCCACATCAGTATTGTTTTGGAGAAGTCTAGATGACACATAAATGAGAAGTCAATTTAAAGCCAGGAGAACTTACCAAAATAGGTGTAGTATTCTATCAAGATCACTGATGGACAGAATTTATACAACAGAGTATTTGGGGATAGTTTTCTGAAGATCTTAGCAGAACCAGTACATGGAAATGCTCTTCTCAGGACAGACTAGAAACTGTTAAAAGAAAAAGAGTAATGAGCTCTTTGCTATCCTTCCCACATTTATTTCTTTTATTTCTCAGAATAAGCAATGTCAGACTAGGGAGCTGAACAGAGGGCGTGTCTTATGGTTGTGGGA
>PVKM010005296.1:0-48402 GCA_004027735.1 Carollia perspicillata
AGTGGTTAGCACCAGTGCCTAGCAAAGCCTAGTGTTCATTATCCCCAAGGACTGTGAATGACTTGGATGCTTAGGGGAGGCATGACCAGGAAGTGGTGGGCTGCTCCAGAAGAAGACAATATCGCCAGCAGAGACCCTACAGTGACTGTCACCAGGGTGGGGCGGTGGAGATGGGATATTGCCATCTGATTAAAGGGACTCAGGAAGCAGAGGTCTTTGCAGTTGGTTTAGTGAGACATGCTCTAGAAGATGCTGAAATTTCCTTATACTATGACTGAAACATTGGAACAATGGACTTGTTATTGTTGTCAACTGAATCTAACTTTTAGCAGAACTTTATTCAGACTTTGTGGGCCATGAGCTTGCAACAGAGGTCATTGGTAACAGAACATTGGTATTGACACCAATGCTTACATCATCAGAGAGATTTTTCTAGATTCTTGGTGGAATTCAAATCAAGTGATGACGACTTTTTCCTGTTTTTATCTTATATCCCTAAACAGAATCCAGAACAGTATAATCATTTGTATTTTCTACAATGTAACTCTGGTTCATCACATTCTGGGTAAGTGTAATATTAATATATACCAATACACGCCTACCCCACTCTCTCCTCCTCTCACCTTTCAACCAACTTCATAAATTATTTTATTTTACCACTTTCTAGAACATTTCTCCCATATTGTCCTATAGGACAAAATCAGAAGAGCACTAAGGCTGGGTAAAGATGGAGGTTATGTGCATGTTCCCAGTTGAAATGTCACAATACAACAGTAAGGGATACTCTTATATTCCTGGATCCTCTGCTAAGTTAACTGCTATTTTTCTTTAGCATTAGTGTAGCTCAGTGATTTTCAATCTGTGTACCATGGCAATACCTACTTAGGACGAGACACTGACCTTTTTCCCCTTAGATTGTCAAATAAAAAAATGACAACAGCCAACACAACAATAGCTGTCCAGTGCGAATGAATCAAAATTATACCTATCTTTTGTGAGATTGGCAAAAATATATTTTTTGGTGTGCCACAGAATTTAAGTATATTAGTTTATGTGTGTCATGGAATGAAAAAGGTTGAGATGAAAATTGCTGGTGTAGATTGTGTGAATTGACTAATTTGTGAAAGTAAAGGAGAAACTAAGCAAATGCTGCAGGGGAGATATTTAATCAATAAATTCACAAAGATCAACATTGTAATAAAACTGTACAAATATTTAGCTAAACTGCAAAACTATGATGAGTGTTTTCAGCATGCAATTTGGCATGATAACAAATCACGAGAAAAACCAACCCTTTGTGCAATAGTAAATGTGAAACGAGTGAACCTACACAAAGTCGTGTGCTGGCTCCACAACAATTGCTCACCTGAGCTTTTTATGAAGGCTGTTTAATGAAATGTGCTTGATATCTTGGGTTGCCTGTCATCTTCATTTTTTAGTGCCGTCAGTGTTTCATAATTGAGAGCTGTGTACTACATATTCTGAAAATACAGCTTGGAAGATCATTCTGACTGTTGATGAATGATTCACTTCATTGCCAGTGCTCTTTTACTGTTTACCAAATATTCTTCTGTCCAGTCACCTCTATCCTTCTAACCCATTTTACTGGAAGAAATTGGACCTTCACGAACGTTTTCAACGGAGGGTTGCAAAAACATATTGATTTAATAATGTATCTTGAATGTATAATACTGCTTATACTGGTATACAGCTTAGAAGAACAAGCGGGGAAGGTTAACTAGAATATATATGTTCTAATAGCAAAATTATAATATTGAAAGTCAAGAAATAATTAGTTCTGCCACCCCCCCCTTTTTTTTCTTATCATTATTACTGTGTACAGCCACAACCAACTGAGGAAGGCTTTCACCTCACCGTAATCAGTTCTTAATTTGGAACCATGGACCTGTCCATCAGCATCTGTCATTCTGAACCAATTTTTCCCGTCTTAATTTAAGCTCCCGCTTTCTTTGCTGTGTTCTTTCACTCGGCTTTTAATTAATATGTGCGGCATTGTTATAGTACGTATAAGTTTTGTTGTTGTTGTTGTCACTGAAATCTTCAGTTATTCCTCAAACCAGTCTGGACCTGTGGACGTGCAGGTACACGAAACATGTAAATCTGACCATTTCTCTCTTCTAGTTCCCTAGCAGCCAATTCTAATTTTATGTGATTTAGAATTGTTGAAAACTTAGGGTAAACACCAATTTGGACATATTGGCTTTATTTCCATTAATATATTATATCTTTCACTCAGTTCATTTATAAAATAAATATTGAGAGTCTATCATGCATGCTCATTTTGCATCCTGAAGTATGAAAATGAAAGTGCTATTCTGAAATTTGGTCAGGGTGAGAGATTACACACTGAAAAAGCCATTAATCCATATTAAATATATAACGAAGGTCACAGATAAAAAGGATATTTGATCACTGGGTGCCAGATTGGTCAGAGGACATTTTATTTTTGAAATTCAGAGTAATAATGCCTATTTTGATAGTCATATTTATAGAATTTAACAAATTTATGAATCATTAATGTGATGTCTAAGTATAATTTTCCAAAAATTTAAATGCGACTCTCATACGAATACAGAATGAACACCTGTTGTGGATGTAGTAAGTTAGTGAAGGAGTCGGTAAGAGGGCAGAGCTTGTTCCAAGACCATTTCGAGAAAGTAGTTACACAGAGGCATTGTGGGAGTGGTGAGGGGATGATATTAAATACAAACTAGTTAATGTCCTATAGGACAATTACATCATAAGCTAACATGTCACTCACAGTGCTATCTGTTCTGGAATAGAACAGAAAACTAGCAAAGTTGAGCATGCGCACATTCTCTTAAAAGACTAAACTCTCCTTGGTGGGCCTTTCGTAGAATGGCCTACATTACATTGAAGGATCATATTGCTACACATCCCCTTTCCAAGTTTTAGACAAATTTGTTTTTAGCACTATTTTATCCTCTTGATCGCGATAAATAAATCGGAATTTCTTGGTCTCTCTCTCTTTTTATCTTGACTGTTAAAAGAAATTCAAATTTATTTTCCTCACAGTGGGGTTAATAAGCTACTGTGTGGAAGTCTTGAAAAGGTAACATACTTCATAGCTACTAATTATTAGTAGATGCCCAACTCAATATTCATCAAGAAAGATTTACACAAAATTCTATCTTTATTTTTTTTCTGGTATGTATGTTTTTATTGGTTAGGAACCTGTCTTTTTCCTACATGAATTTTGGGTGATCTTGTGTATTCTCACTCATGGTCACTCAGGGTAGACACCGAAGAAATGTTTGCTGAGTGAATACCTGGCTAGCTTTTATGGAATTCCCTCTTTGTTAATTAGGGGCACATAGTATTGAAATATACCTACTAATGAATTTTTTTTATTATGGTTGTTAATGGTTTTTCTCCTTAAGTAAGTGCCATGTTCTTTATTCCAATGGATATAGGTCTTCTTTGTAAAAACATTAAATTAGCCTGGAGAAGTATTTTCAATTTTGATGTCACACTTATCTTTAACAGGTGGAGTAGGGATATTATTCTTTTTATTAGTAGCCTTTTGATATATTTTATTAGCCAAAAATTAATAATAATCCACTCTCTTATTAGCCTTTTATAGCAACTAACATGTCAACATTTTTCACGACTAAGCATCAGATTGTTAATCTTTTTTCCTCTGAAATTCTTTACTGAAACATTGAAAGAAATCTTTTTATAATTTATCCTCTTGAATTAAAAACAGCAGCTTAGTGGACCTTCATAGTTGTAATTATTCTCAATTCAAATACCATAGCACTGTTTCTATTTGTCGTAAACTGCGCAATACCTTCACTATTGTTAGACACAGCATCATATAGTGAAAAGGAAAAAATATTGAGCTAGGACTATGTATAAATCCTGGCTGTCCCCCTTGCCAGGTTTGAAAGATCACAGGAGATTAACTTTCAGGGATATGTGTGTACCTAATAAAACAAAGTCAGACCAGCACTGGCCTTATAAATCCCAAATGCCAATACATCTTATTCCTACAAAATATTTACAGTCTCTCGGTGATAAGAAATAGGAATAGGTACAACAGAAGTTCATTTTATGATAATCATTTTATGGGTACCAGATATAAGGAGAAAGGCAAAAACATGTCCTAGTTTAAGAAAATCTCACAGAAGCAAGCTCAGGGAGACTGTTTTAGCTTGGGATGGTATGACAGCACACCGTAGACTGGGCGGCTTAAACAACAGACATTGGTTTCTAATGTTCTGGGAGCCGGGAAGTCTGAGATCAGTCTGTGGGCAGATTTGATTCTTGGTAAGGGCTCTCTCCTTGGCTTGCAGACAGCCACCTTCTTGCCGTGTCCTCACATGACAGAGAGAGGAAACTCTGGTCTTTTTTTTTTCTTCTTGTAAGGGTGTAAAACTCTTCTAAACCTAATTCCTTCCCAAAGGCCTCAGTTACTAACACCATCACATTGAAGGTTAGGGCTTTAACATATAAACCTGGGGCTGGGGGAGCACAGGCATTGAATCCAGAAACACCAAACCCTCTGAGCTTGGGAAAGGAGGAGAGAAGTCCAGGCATGGGTATTCTTCTGTGAGCCCCCCTTAATGACTGTGAATAAAAAACAAAACGTTGTATACCCTCAAGGTTCACACGCTGCGGTGACTCATCTCTATGAGAGCTTTTGACTTAGTATATTTGGTGCAACTTCTGGGCATATGCATTTTTATTAATCATTCTAACTGATTTTGACTCAGGTTGCCTCTGGGCTGTATACTATGACTAAACACTGGATTAGATGATCTGTGAAGTCATTTAAGTATCTAAAAAGCTGGTTAGAAAAGTCTAGGAATTTATTAAAATTCTGTTTGATTTTTCTGTGTACTTGTGCAGATTGTCAAAGAAAAAAAAATACTACCTGTGAGTTATCATGATAATTACCTAAGGAAGGTTAATGCATCATCTTCAAGATTACTTTTAAAACTTAACTAAAAGAAATAATCGAGTTCTTTTCGTCCTTGGTTTGACATAATAACTTTATTTTGCCCTGGGAGGATTAGATATTTATTGTTAATTGGTCTTCCTTTTCATACTTTCTTGTCTTCCACTTCCCTTTTTTATATTTATTCATATTTTCTCTGGGACACTAAAAATGCAGCAATGCATAATTCTAACATAACTGATTCCATTGGTAAGTATTCATGTGTCCCTATACGTACTAGTCATTATTTTCCCTTTCATTTTTTATTCCGTTTTATGAAGCAGTCTAGGCCACAGTGTACTTTGTGTAGTTCAAATTGTTTCTAATTACAGCATCAGCCTCAATTGCTTCTTTATAATGCCCTTGAGCTGTTCGTTTCCATTAGTGTTAAAAAGGGGTAGGGAGTGAGATAGAGGAAGAAGTCAGAGCATCTGACTTCTAACATCTTGCACAGTCTGTAAACCTACTTTGCTTCTCACATTTTCTTTATGTTGTTTTCTATTCTCACGATAATGTGTGCCCACCATGAACAATGTACGATACACATAAGCGGGACCAGAAGAGCAATACATACCCAGTGATACTCTTCCTTTTGCTCTGCCTCTTCGTAGTACAAGACATAAGTTTTCTTGGTGTAGTGGCCACCTATATATCAAGGGCTCTTGCCAATTTCCAGGTCAATGAAGCTTGTGAGAAGCCAAATAATTTAAATACCCTGGAGTTAAATGAAGGAGCTCTATTCCAGTAGACATTAGCAAAGGTAATAGTACTTCCACAATTCCATTACCAAATCATGAATCCACAGCAAATGTTGATGAGTTAATTTAATCACCATGGTTAAAACAAATGGAGCTTAGACTCTCCTGGTTTTTCTTCTTTATCCACAAAACTTCAATTTGACTTTTTCTTTTTAATGAAGGATATTAAAGACGAAAGAAGGCTTAGGAATTGTACTAGGTTGCTTCATATTCTAGACCTACTCCTTATTAATAGTTTTAGGGAGATTATGTAAGCCCTCCAACATTTAGAGAGGTTATGAAATCTCCCAGCAAAGTAGGAAAACACAGCCTATCTCATAGAGGCATTGCCGGACTTGATATAAGAACCAAAGTAACATGCTTAGTACAGTGCCTACCACATACATCGTCCTTAATAAATGGTAGTTACTTTTAGCAAGAGCCCAAATATTGATGTTGATGAATGTGCATGCCTTCATTCCTCATTCCCTCCTAATTCTTTTTATTGTTTTTCTCTGAACTACAATTGGTGCTTGCCTGCCTGCTCATTCTTGGCCCTATGACTTTCATGCCCATTGCTTCCCCCAGGTGTCTGATGGAGCCCAGGGTTACCCACCCTGGCTTTGCTGTTTCTGTTGCTGTGCTATTTTAAAGAATGGATACTATTGTAATCAAAATATAACTCACCTTTTACGTGGTTTTCACTTCTTTAGTTCCACATTCCATATATTTCATAAGGAATGCACCAACCAACAGTGGTGGAGAATAGTGACAATGATTTACTTCAAGGTAACATGGTGGCATTTTCACCTGTATTTGGGAAAAAAAGATCCCTTCTCTTAGGAGTGATTCCAGAGTGGACGTTATAATCACCATAGCCAATCCAGCAGATGAAGTACTGGTGGACAGGGGAGCCTCACAGATGAACATTTTGAGGGAGGAAAACCTTTTTCCCTACTCTCTCAGGTTCAGTATTGGGGACCTGTGAATGAAACAAATGGAAGACAGAGTAATAGGAGAAAAGACACACAATTTTTCCTAACATTTACATCCATGGGAGTTCACAGAAAAGATCTGAAGCTCGAAGAAATGGTCAGACTTGAGGGCTTATATACCATTTCAACAAAGGAAAGGGAGTTTGAGAGATGATAAACCATAGGGAAGTGACTAGGCCATACATTAGGTAACAAATGGAAGATAAGGGCTATTTTAGTAAGGGTTGTTTATGTAAACTCATCTAGGTGGCTGTAGACTCTCTATATCTGGTGATAAAAGTTACTCTTTTCTTTTTTTTTTTTTTTTTGATTATTTATTTATTTATTTTTAGAGAGAGGGGAAGAGAAGGAGAAAGAGTGGGAGAGAAACATCAGTGTGTGGTTGCCTCTCATGTGTCCCCTACTGGGGACCTGTCCTGCAACCCAGGCATGTGCCCTGACTGGGAATCGAACCAGTGACCCTTTGCTTCACAGACCCGTGCTCAATCCACTGAGCACATCAGCCAGGACAAAAGTTACTCTTTTCTTGGTAGAGGGTAGGGAAAAGGAAGAAACTCCTTCCGAAATGGAAATTTACTCCTGCTTTTGGGCACATCATATGGAATGCATTTGTTGGTTGTCAGCTGCCCTCAGCTTAAAATAATCTTTATGTCCAAATGGCATATTTGGGAGTGGCATATTCTAACATTCTTCAACTTCACACAACACCATAGAAACAATTAGATGACTACCCAACACTTACTTATTCAGACAGCTCTACTTTCATAATAGACTCACCATAATCTTCCCAATGCTGTCAGTAACAACTGTAAGTCTCCTTTAAAATGTGGACTAATTAGCCCTCTTTCCAACCTATCTCCAGAGATTTCAATCTGCATTGTCAGCAACCAGCCCAGGTGATTGTCATGCAATTTAGAATTCGAAAACTCCGCTAGTGTGTCCTTAGATACCTACAAATAATAAAACAGCAATAATGATCTTACAAATAACATTTACCAGATTTTCAGGAAGGCCTGATAATGACTTGCAAGTTATGTCTTGCAAGTAAATGGAATCCTTTCCGCTACAGTAAAAGAGATTGCTTGATATCCTGCTATTTTACTTTGACCAATCCTTGAAGTTGGGGTTATTATAAACAGAACCACTCTGAGCTCTGAAAACTCCTGCTGCTCAGGCCCTGACCGGGCTCATTTGGTTCAGTGTCATCCTGCAAAGTGAAAGGTCACCAGTTCTATTCCCTGTCAGGGCATATGCCTGGGTTGTGGGTTCGGTCCCTAGTCAGGGCATGTATGAGAGGCAACTGATGTTTTTCTCTCTCTATTTCTCTGTTCCTTCTCCTCTCTCTAAAAGAAAACAAATAAAATATTTTGATAAAAATCTTGATGCTCAGGTCACACCCCACAACAATGAAGTCAGGGCCTTTGGGGTGGGGCCCAAGCATTTTTTAAGAATTCCTCAAGGCATCAAGACATGCAGCCACCTTTAAGAATCACTGTCCTTAGAGTCACGATTCTCAACCGTGACTGCATGTTAGAATTACCCAAAGAAGGTGTCCAGAAGACAGCTACTTGGAGATCTCCTCCCGGAGACTCTCATAGAATTGCTCTGGAGTTGCCCAAGTTGTACAATGGACAGCCAGAGCTGTGAGCGCAGGAATAGAGCCACAATTCAAAGGAAGACAAAGGGAGGGTGGTGAGAAGGAAAGCTCGCTTTTAGGTTTGAAACAGAGAAGAGGAAAAGGGAAAGGCAAAGCTCAAACTTAGAGTTTCAGAGCAGAAAAGAAGCTAGTTTACATCAAATGATTCAGCATAGGCGCTGTAATATAAAAATGAGCTAACATTTCAAGCACCCTAGTCCCGAATGCACAGTCCAGGGGTAGACTGTTTCTACAGAACACAGTCACTTTGATTGCTAACTGTGTGAGAAAAGAAGTCTTTAAAAACCACTGTGAAAGACTAAACAATGTTACCGCTTTTAGAGAGGTAACTGTTCTATTATCAACACCAGGTGTATTTTGAACAAGCACAAAAAGTAATGTTAGAGATTTTTCATTGGTGTCAGGATAGGTGGTTGACTGGGAGGACTGTCTAGGTCATCCTGTCCCTGCATGAACAGAGTATTAGAATGTATCAAGATCGATGGCCCATAACGTTGATCCTCAAAGTATGGTCTAGACCAGCAGCACCAGCAACGGGAGGGGTTTTGTCGGCCATGCAGGGTCTCAGGCCATGCTCCAGACATCTGAGTCAGATTTGTGTTTTAATCAGATCTGCATTTGAACAAGATTTGTAGGAACTTCAAAGCTGGGAATACACTGAATAGCACCCTAGACTTAATATTTCAAACCAGTCCTGTATTCGAGCACATAACTTAAAATTTTGTCCTCTGGCTCCTAAAAGGAGGATAGCTGAATTCTGCTGCTATAATATTATATAGTATCTCCAAAGGAAACTTTCATATAGGAAGCTTGTTGGAGGGCCTAGAAGAATAGAACAGACTATTGGGACTTCTTTGAACTTACGGACCAGCTTGCGTCTGCTTGCTAATAAGTGTGTGTCTGTGTGCTGAATTTGGTCTGAAATGTCCTTTATTGCAATACATCTCGACTAATAGCAAGGATGTGCAAGCCTTTACCTCTACATATTGGTGGCTACCTATAACTATCAAAACCAACCTGATTAATTATACATTTAAAATCAGTTTCAAGGTTAGTCCAACCCCTACACTAGACAGACGAAAACACTGGGGGCCAAGAGACTCACACAGGTCCCACTGACTCGTGGAAACTAGGACTAGAACCCGAAACTTCTGCCTGTCAAGTTTGGTCTTTAGGTTTATACCACCCTGTTGCTTTAGAAACCAGTAGACCAGTGCTCCCCAACCTTTTTGGCACCAGGGACCGATTTTGTGTTTTGTGGAAAACAATTTTTCCATGGAAGGCAGGGTGCGGGGGTGAAGAGACGGGAGGCAGAGCTCCGTGGCCCAGGGGTTGGGGACCCTTGCACTGGATCCTTTTTTGTTTGCCTAGAAGTAAAGGAATGAAAATAAAGGTGAAGTAATGAACGTCAAGCTCACCGAGCTTAAAAAAAGAAACTCCAGTATTGCTTCCTCAGGCATTTCTTCTGGGCCAGTCTTTCTGCTCGGGGAGAGCAGAGGCCACTTGTAAGATTGCTTTAAGGGCAGGCAATGAAAGGCTTCTTCTCTAAAGCATACTTTTATTAATATCACAACTCAAGAATCATTTCAATTTATGTATGGCACTTTTAAAATTCTGGGGAAAAATTTGTTAGCTAGCTAACATACTGCGAATAACTATTTTACCTGGATTAACAGATAATTCTCAGAAGAAAGTAAAATAATGCTTTATTATTTTTTAAATTTGAGGTATTTTTTAAAAGATTTTATTTATGTATTTTTAGAGAGGGGACGGCTGGGAGAGAAATTGCCATGTGTAGTTTTCTCTTGAGTGCCCCCTACTGGGGATCTGGCCTGCAACCCAGGCATGTACCCTAGACTAGGAATTGAACTGGTGACCCTTGGGTTCACAGGCTGGCATTCAATCCGCTGAGCCACACCAGCCAGGGCTAAATTGTGACTTTAATGTAAATATTTAAAAATGACTCATATAGGGTCAAAAATTTTATTTTACTGATTAATCATGAGGGATTAATTGGTTAACCATTGATCTTGGCAAATTCTAATACCCTGTTTGTGAAGGGGCAGACTATATACATATATTATCTATATGTATAGTCTTCCTAGCCAACGACATAGCTTGAACACCAGTGAAAAATCTCTAACATTTTGTATGCTTGTTCAAAACATGCTTGGTGTTGATAATAGTTAGAAATAGCTGCCTCACTAAAGTCTAGAATGTAGTGTTGCTTAGTCTTTCAAAGAGAAACAACCTACCCTTGGACAGTGCAGTCAGGATTATAGAGTGCTTGAAATGAGACAGTTAGATAGACGTTAACACTGCTTCAAAGGAAAACTCAAAAAGCACAAATATATATGGAATAAGGGTCTTGATTATAAAGAGCGGCAACTTTTTTTCATGGAGTTAGAGAAGTCAGACAAAACTCTACTGGACAACAGTTTCCATAGGCATCAGTCATATGCCATTTAAAAAGAAGCCCAAAGTTTAAAAACAATTTAATAGACCTATTACTGCACAACCTGGACAGGTGTATTGCAGACAATGCCTAGATTTTCACTGAAGTAGAAAATATTTTTAAAAAAATTTTAAGACTTTATTTATTTTTAGGGAGAGGAGAAAGGAAGGACAAAGGGAGAGAAACATTGATGTGAGAGAGAAACATCAACTGGCTGCCTCTCATACATGCCCCAACCGGGGACTGAACCCACGACCCAGGCATGTGCCCTGACTGGGAATCAAACCAGAGACCCTTTGCTTTGCAGGACAACACGCAACCAACTGAGTCATACTGGTCGGGGCAAAGTACAAAATATTTACTAATAGCTGATTAAATGACTCATTAATTCCTATTTTCTCATGGCTATTACAATGTCCATGTGTTAAGTTCCCTTAAAAAATAATGTAGAATAATAAACCATAATCTCTACCTAACACTATAAAAAGGCAAATGCCAGATGGATGAAAGGCCTAAATGTGAAAAGCAAGCATATTATGTTAAAAAAAAGATACTCTAAGAAAATATCTTTGTGGTACAGGGATGAGGAAGAATTTTTTAAAGAACACCCAAAATGCACAAATTGCAAGGCAAAAAAAAAAAAAAAAGATAAATATGAATGCACCAAAATCAAGGATGAACACAGGCAAAGTCAGAGACGTGACAGATTAGGCCACGTGGAATTTGTAATGTCTGGAATCAAAAAGGGACGAGTATGTAACAATCAGGGAACTCAACAAGGAAAATGCATGAGCCTCAGTAAAATAATGGACCAAGAAGTTGAAGACTGTCTTTCGTTGTAACACAGGACCTTGTCCCAAGGTCCAACCATTTGCTTTTAATGGATGAAGACCACTAATACTTTTTTTTTAACAAAAGAATTCAACAATTGTTGAATGGCCAGATTCACTTAGTTAGCAACATCAGCCACAGGTTTCTGTGATGAAAACACTGGACTGGAAAGTTTTGACAATGGGGAAGAGGAAGTCAAGAACACAGAACACTGCATCAAGAGATTCTGCCAGGAGAGGAAATGTTTGTGGCCAGGAGAAAGCAAGGTGCCCGGTGGCTGGGGAGTGGAAGAGCACTAACAGAACCAGTGAGGTGTCTGCACAGAGGAGCACAAGGTGCAGTTTGCCATCTGGCTTGGTCTTTACCGCTCCTTACTCCTTCCCCTTAGCAACCTGAAAGCGAGAAGCCACTGCACTTACAGACCAAGAAAACCAAACCTAAAATTATACACACACAGATAGCATATGTACTGATATTTATATATTTAATCATTTACTTAAGTTGAGTATATTTTTCATGATATATTGTGCTTCATGCAATCAACATGAATCCCAAGGAGACAGAGTTAAATTAAAATTTCTGTTTTGATAGGATGAGTATCATTGGGGGTACACACACACACACACACACACACACACACACATAATGTTTGGTAAGTAATTATTGACTGAAGGAACGTAAGTGTAAGTATTTTATGTCCTGAAAAAATATTTTTAATGTCAATAAATAATTATTACCCCAACAAATGACTCACCTTATTATTAAATTATTCCCAGAAAAATTGGCTTAAGAGTAATCAGCATTACGTATAAGTTACCATTTGGAGCAATATTTGCCAATCTTTTATAAACTTATATCTGATGACCCTACATAGGAGATCAAGTCAATACACCTAGGGATATATTTTGTAACTAGTTCATCTTGGAAAGTTCACTAGAATAATATATATTTTTTTAAAAAACAGATTTTTAAGGGTGCCTTATTGAGTTTTTTATGTATAACCTGCTGTAAACATTTCCCTGGCAAAAACAATTATGGCAATGTGCTGTTCTCTCTGAAGTAGGACATTGAGGTCTCCTTCATCCAATTACTTAGGTACATACTAAAAAGACTCAGAATTACTTTCGGAAGAAAATATTGGCTTTGTCCAAAAACAGACCATGGGCTCATCTCTGTTGGAAGCTGTCTGGCTTTCCCTACAGACATGTACCTGCTCGGTGGCCTTAATTTTTATAAGAATGAACCTTCCCGCTTTGACAGTTAGTTGATTGTCAGACCATATTCATGTCTTTTTTTATTGTTTTTCCAATATAGTTTATTGATTATACTATTACAGTCGTCCCATCATATTAATGTCTTGATTTGGCAAAATTATTATGTTCATTCCAAATTCCACCCAGAGAGTATGTCCTAGATGTCTTATTGCCAGTTCTTATATTTCCAGCAAGTGAAAAATTATGAGAAGATTAATAGAATTATTTCAGGCGCATTTCTCTGTTTTCGTTAATCAAGTCTTTTCATTTCCTGAACTTTCGGTGTTCTGACATCCGGGACCTTGGGGACCCTGGGGGGACTGCTCTTCCCATGGTGACCTAGTTCCTAGAGGTGGTAACTGATGACCTGTGAGACAGTGTTTCGAATGCAAACCGACCAGTCCAGAGCTCACACTGGCAAACACCCCTGTTTGGGCACTTACGGAGTTCTCAAACTCAGGGTCACTGTTCCCCTGCCCTAATCACCCAGGGGTCCAGGCATCTCCCAACGAGACACAGCCCTCACCCAAGGACCCGCTGACGTTATTCGAACCAGCCAGTTTTAACAGGCTTCCCCTGCTTCCCCTGTGTCTCTCCACAACAAACACAGGGGTGGGCAAAAGTATGCTTACAGTTCTAATACAAATAAATCATACCATTGAGAACAAAGAACACAAGAATAAACTCTGTTTCACGTACTCAGAAACGTAAACCTGCCCTCTGCCCGCCTCCCTGGACCACAGGCTCCCGTGGTGTTTCTCTCCCAGTCCTGCCGCCTCCTGACCTGCCCTTTGCAGCCCTGCCTGGCGTGGCATGCACCTTCTCAGGAACTGTAACAGTCTGTCTTTACCATGTCAGTGATCTCCTGATCTGTTGGTTTCATCAAGTCTGAATAATAGCAAAACCTACATTTTAAAACACCTTTGGAAAAAAAATAAATAAAAATAAAACACCATTGGAACAGACCAGACATTCAAAATGTACCCAAGTATCAGATTTAACTCTGGATCTCTTAGTGACTTGAGATTATTGAATAATCTCTTTTCACTTATGCTGTCCACCTATGGTTCAGGGTTTTACAAGAAACAAGAACACAAATCACATTGTTAGATGAAAGTGTTGTTAATGGCATAATCCACTATTATCATAAAGTGTGCCCTTATGGATTTATAAAAAGTAATATAGTCTCAAACATACTTTAAACCTCATGTTTTACTTGGAGCTACACAGTGCTCCAATCTTAACATATTTTTTGTTCAAAAGTTTTCTATAGAACTTCTTTTAAAGAAAACCCGTGATTAATTTATTGTAACTAATCACCCATCAGTGTGTTCTCGTTAATAACACATGGTTTTCTTCGTCAGTGAGTCGGAGCTGGCTCCTACTGGCCTGCGAGAGCTGACTGTGAAATTTTCAGGAATTATATGTTGGTGGTTTGTAATTAGCCGTGGCTGGAGTAATTACACCATGGAAATTGGCAGATATTGTGCACTACGGCTTCCCTCATCTCTGTGGAGAGTAAGCTGTTAAACATTTACCAGGAAACCACTGGTTTTCTTACATTTGTTTTATAAACTAGTATATATGTAAATATATAGAAAAGTTTTCAACATTTTTGAAATTTCAGCCCTGTTTACATGAAATATGTTTACGTTTGCTGTTTAACTGAAACAAATACAAAGTTTTAGATGAATAACAAAGCTGCTTGATTTTTTATTGGGCACATTAAATGTATTGATACTTTCCTTTTTCAATGAATAAAGAAATTCAACTTGATTCCTTAGGTTCAAGTGAAACAAGTGAAATGAACGTGTGTTTGTCATTTACAGATGTTTAAGGCTAACTCGGAATATAGCTCCTACTTGGCTGGTGAGAATGGAGAGAATGAGAGGGAGAGGAAGAGAGAATCTGAATTTCAAAGTAGAGAACAAGGGAACAGCCCAGTGACCTGGACCTTCCAGGGTTCAAACAGGAATTGCAGTCTTCTCTGGCTCAAGTTCAAGGAATTAACTTCATGGCAGCAGTACCAGAAAACTGACGGCATCTAACGCATCATAGCAAAGATAAGTCTGCGTTAGGCTGGACCAGCTTCCGTCATTCCGTGTCAGACTAGCACACGTCTCCGCCTAATCCCGAAGAGGAGGCAGAGTCAAAGTGGCATCCGGATTCGTGATGAAATGGTTGTTCGACTGTTTGTTCTGCCTTAGTAAAGTCAGAAGGCAGACCTGCAATCACGAATACAAAAGTCAAGGTTGAGAGAACTTAAACATTTATATACTTTCAAAGTATATAGCACTTAGTTTTTTTATAGCACGGCTAAGTAATCAAATGCCTGAAAATTAAGGAAGCAATTTTCGTTCTTTCTGAGGCATTTATAAAGCTAGAAATGTGAAACCTGGCAAAGTACACTTGTGTATGAATTATTTTCTCCTGCAATTAACCTTGATTTTGATCATTCTCCGGGGACTCTCATACACGGAGAGTTGTTTGTCATTGTTGTAGATTCACCTTGTGGCAATGAAAATACATGTTCTTCTCTATTGTGGTAAAAACACATAACATTTACTATCAATTTTTTAAAAAATGCACAGCACATATATTGTAAACACATTGTTCCTCATTGTGCAACTGATATCTAGAACTTCATCATCTACCAAAACCGAAACTACATCCTTCAAACAGTCCCCTTTCCCCTCCTCCTGGGAATCCCCATTCTACTGTCTAAGAGTTTGGTTATTTTAGATGTCTCATGTCGGTGGAATCATGCAGCATTTGTCCTTTTGTGGCTGGCTTATTTTGCGTAGCATAATGTCAAGGTTCATCTAGGTTGCAGCACATAATAGAATTTCTTTCCTTTAAAAGGCTGAACGATGTTCCATTGTATGCATATACTATGTTTTCTCCATCCATTCTTCTGCTGATGGACATTTAGGTTGCCTCCACGTCTTGGCCACTGAACAATGTTGTGAGGAACATGGGTGTGCAAATAACTCTTCAAGATCTTTTCTTCAATTTTTTTTGGTAACTTCCCAGAAGTGGGATTACTAGAACATATAGTAATATTATTTTTAAAAATTTGAGGAACCTTCATACTGTTTTCCATAACGGCTGTACCATTTCATATTTTTACCAACTGAGCATGAAGGTTTCGATTTTTACACATCCTCACTAACACTGGTTATTTTTCTTAAGTTTTTTTTTTAATTACAGCTATTTATGGGTGTGAGGTGACATCTTATTGTGGATTTGATTGGCAGTTCCCTGATGATTAATGATGTCGAGTGTCCTTTCATATGCTTGTTGTCCATTTGTATAACTTCTTTAGAGAAATGTCTATTCAAGGCCTATGCTCATTTTTAGGTTGGATTGTTTTTGTTGTTGTTGTTGAGTTGTAAGAGTTCTTTATGTATTCTGGATATTACCCTTTCATCAGATATAAGGGTTGCAAGTATTTTTTCCTATTCTATAGATGGTTCCTTTGTTTCACAGAAACTTTTAAGTTAATGTAGTTCCATTTGTCTGTTTTTGCTTATGTTGCCTGTACTATTAGTGTCATATCAAACAAATTCATTGCTAAGTCCAATATCATAAAGATTTTCCCACATGTTTTCTTTTAGGGTGTTTACAGATTCAGGGGTTACATTTAGGTCTTGAATCCATTGTGAGTTAGTTTTTGTATACGGTATAACATAAGAGTCTGACTTCATTCTTTTGCAGCTTTATATTGTATGTTGTTTTGGATTATATTTGTTGAAGAAACTATCCTTTCTCCATTGGCACCTGTGTTGAAGATCATTCGGTTATATGGGTGTATGTAAGAGTTTATTTCTGGGTTCTCTATTCTGTTCCATTGGTCTGCATATCTCTCCTTTTGCCAGTATCATGCTATTTTGAATGCTATCGCTTTGTAACATATATTGAAATCAGAAAGTGTGAACCTTCCAGCTTTGTTTTTTTTTTTTTCTCAAGATGAAGTTACACTTTTAACAATGAAAATGAAACAATGCAAATTGACTATGAGATAATCACAGTTTTAATAATGAAAACTGGCTTTGAGAAGATACTGTGTGTCAACTTCTTATATATTTTTATCTAGTATGCTAAAAACAACTTTCCATTATATAATGTAGCTGTATATTGTTACCTACTATATTGTAAATAGTGATTATTGTTATTTGTTGGTATAATATTAGTTGTACAACAAATAGTCGAACATTTGTTAACCTGTAGCTGTGACAATAATGAAATGTGCTTAAAATGCAATAAAACAAACATACAAATTATGCATCAAAAGGAGTCTTATCCCGTCCAAGAATATGCTTTTTCAAATAATGCTAAAAACTATACTTTGAAATTCCTTTTTTTGTTATGAACTGGCCTCTGATCCAGTCAGTGACCTACTTAATAAAATTGGATTCACTGCTTTCATTTCTCGTATCATATTTGGCTAAGAATGACTTTAGATTGTTTATAAATGTCCATTTCAAAGAAGGGAGATATTAATCACTGAGAGTAGACTTAGAAGACTACTTTGAGGTAAGACGTGTTTGGATGCAAATTTTGGATATACTGTTTAAAAATCACTTACATTGCCTGATATATACTTATTTATGTGTAGAAAAAGTTTTGACTTTTTGTGAGACATCTTAGAAATTAAAGCAACAACAAACAAATAAAACCAGGTGTTTAGAGAGGTTATTGGCCCATGAGTACTCATATATTCCCTTCTAATTTTTTAGATATGTCAAATTAGGTAAAGAATTATTTTTATGTATATTCATTTATCTTCACTGAATTCCAAAAAGGATTTTAAGCACGGTACAAATAACTTCAATCCAGGTCTCAGAGACTCTGTAAACCCTAATACAGAGTGAAATTATTGATCAAATTTAAGGACTTCCAATGGCGGGCCATGGCAGGCACACGGGTGTGCTGCCAGAATTTTTAAAACATGCCAATACCCGGCTACTTAGTCCGGGAGCGCTGACCTCCTTTCCCTTGACTGTCAAACAAAAAATGAAAACAGCTCACACAATAGACGCCTGGTGTCAATGTATCAAAATTACACTTATTTTTTGATCAGATCTGCAAAACATATATTTTTTGGTGTGCTGCAGAATTTTAGTAATGAGTTGTGCCCAGAGATGGAAAAGGTTGAAAATCACTGATCTAATGTTTTGATACTTAGAGTACATTTCATTTCCAGCTTTGTTTTCTTGCCATGTTTGGACTCATATAACTGTTATAGATCTGAGTTATTCCTCTTAATTTTGCTCAGCAATTCTTAAGCGGTAATGTGAATTATTTCTGACCAAAATATCTAGTACTTTTAGAGAACCATTGAGTGATAGGCAACAGTGTTAGTCAATAAAGTTAACTTGATTTAAAATATGGAAATCATACCAGATCTAGGCCTTTTGTGATTGACTTTTCTCATTTAGTGTAATATTTTCAGGTTCCATCCATGTGGTGGCATGTGGCGGTACTTCACTTATTTTTATTGCCAACTATATCCCATTGTATAGCTACATCGCACTTTATTTATTCCTTCATCATTTGATGAACTTTTGTGTTGCTTTTCACTTTTTGGCTATTGTGAATAATGCTGCTATGAACATTCCTATGTATAATCCAAAAATTGTTAATCTAAATGTTTGGAAATAAAGAACCTTATAGAGGCCCTGATATCTGCCAATGTCGGGAAAACATTGTGGTTCAATAGAAAACTATGCAATGTTTAGATCACACTCTTCCAGGCATCTGATTTTAGACTTTCTTTGTCTTTGAGTTGTTGAATACAACTACGCTACGAAGTGTAGACAGCTGATGGCAATGTAGGATAATTCTTGTCTATAGTCCTACAAATTCTGTCAGGTTTGTAGGTTCACTTGCCTTCTCTGTCCTGCTGGGGAAGAGGTTATTTGCTTTCATTGACACATTAATTTCAATATTGCTGATCTATATATGCGTGTTTTTAGAAAATGATCTCCTCTCAACTGGTTGTGATATCTTGCCAGTTTCCTCATTAATGAATTAAATAAAATCATAACATGTTTTCATTTTTAAATCTCTATGGGAGTTATGATTTTACCTTTTTGAAAAACAATCTTTTAACAACATGCTCAGCATTTGGCTGCCTCCCAAGTTTCTCCATTTTCTGGTGGAATTATAATTTCAGTGGCTCTAAGAAGTATCCTTCAGTGGGTTGAAAAATTTCCGAAACCTCAGTAAAGGCATCTAACATATCATTCTACTCTCAAATCTACATACGTTCCATCTAAGAGACTAAAATTTTTCTGGGCCATCCTGAAGTTAGAGGAGAGTTTCGAGCAGAAACTCAAAAAGACTTCTCGACTCTTGGAAGTGTACTATATTTATAAGTTTTTCTAGGCTACTTAGATTAATGTAGAGAGCCAATAAGGCTGTAACTCTAAAGCACTGGGTGTCACTGTCATCTTAACCAAAAACCCAGGATTAGCCCTCCATAACAAGAAACACAGCAGTGAAGATGTGGCCAGGATGGTTTCTGATACCTTCTGTTCACGGTCCCAGAAGCTTCCCCACACGTTTGACAGCCCTGCTACACAGGGTTCATGAAGAGTAAGTTAGGAGTAAGCTCTATGGTATAAACCAAACATTACCAGTTTATTAGATTCTAACATCAGTTATGTCCTCTCGTTGGTGTTTCCCAAATGTCCATCCTCTGTCCAGCTGCACCGCAGAATCACCTTTGAGACCTTGTAGAGTTTATTAGATTCCGCCCAGAGATTCTGGTTCCGGGGGGCGGGGGTTGGCGGGGGACCCGGAAATTCAAATATGATCAAGCTCCCCAGTGATTCTGATTTTCACATGAGGGTTGGAGCCAGTAGATATTATACTACTAACAAAGAGAAATATTTTCTAAATTGTACAATGTAGCCTGTGTTTTCTCATATTTATTTCCAAGCATACTTTATAAAGACAAGGATAGCTACCATTCACTTTTCATGACTAGCGCTATGCCAGGGATTTAAATCCAGATAATCAAAGTTTCTGTGAGCAAAGAACATCACAGAATTTATTACCTTATTTAATAAAAACTTCATAGGCCACATGTTTGGATTCTTATGAACCTAATATACAAGGCAGTTTACTAGTTTACATTTTTAATTGAATTATGGAGGTGGCATTGTTAAATAAAATTATATAAGTTTTAGGTATACAATTCTATAATACTTGAAAAATATATAAATCCTGGCCTGGCCGGTGTGGCTCAGTTGGTTGGAGCATCAGCTCATAACTGAAGGGGTGCAGGTTTGACTCCCGGTTTGGGTTTGGTCCCTGGTCTGGGTGTGCACAATCCCAGGTCCAGGTGCATACAGGAGGCAACCGATTGATGCTTCTCTTTCACATTGATGTTTCTCCCTTTCCCTCCCTCTTTCCCTTCTCTCTATCTAAAAATCAATGAAAAAAACATTCTCTGGTGAGGATTTATAAAAAAGCCCACTTATCTCAAAAAATGATTTAAAAAAATCTAAATCCTACCAAGAATTACACAAAATCAATTGCATATTTGATTTCTACCTGGTGAGGCTACAAGATAGCAATTTATTAGAAATATTTTGTGTCATTTTTACTGATCATCAGTTCTAAGGGTTTCTTAAAAGATTTTATTTATTCATTTTTAGAGAGAGGGGAAGGGAAGGAGAAAGAGAGGGAGAGAGACATCAATGCGTGGTTGCCTCTCATGTGCCCCCTACTGGGGAACTGGCCTGCAACCCAGGCATGTGTCCTGAGTGGGAATGAACCGGCAACACTTTGGTTTGCAGGCTGGTGCTCAATCCACTGAGCCACACTAGCCAGGGCCAGTTGTAAGTTTTGTGTTCTTTATATTTTTTAAGTTTTACATATCTAAACATACGGTTAGAATGTTGGAGAGAAATCATATCTTCTCTGGAAGTTGGAGACAATTTCATTTAAAGCAAACTAAAAATCATCATAGTGTGCAATGACCTTGTAATTAGGAAATCCTACAGAAACTATCTGAATGGTGTTAATGAGGTGAGCATGACTGCAAACATTTTGGAAGCTGTTTCTGTATGTAAACATGTAGGTTTCTGGGTCAGCCACTTCTGAGAGAGTATCTTAGTGTGAGTTTGAAGCTTGGTGTTAGCTTTTTGAAGATGCATTTGTTTTTCAGAAAATAAAACGACATCCCATAATAAATAACCATGTATTTATGCATCTAAATGCCTTATTTGGCCTTGGCTCAACTTTCCTGTCTGTAGATGAGCACATGGTGGTCTATCATTTGATTACATGTTGCTGGCCTTGCTTAATTTCTGAGACTCTGAACGATGAGTTCAACTTATGAATTTGCAAAATATGTATACTTTGCATACATTATATTATAGTACACTGCATTCAAATGAATGTAATTTATTGTAAAAAAGTTATTCAGGCTTCACAAAATGTCAGACTAGATTGTTAGATTCTTGAACAAAGGAACATTTTTTAAAAATTCAGTTTTTCTTTCCTTTAAAGCTACAACAGGTCAAATTTACTTTCCCAGAAAAGACGACCTCTTGTTTTTGTTTTTGAGACTATACTATTTAATCACCTTCTGAAATGTTAATTAATATCAGCACAATTTCATTTCACATTAATGTGTTTATTTCTCTTCTCAGTATCATAAAATATGAATTTTGAGGATCCAGCTAGGTATTAAGCTGCTTTCAACTATAACTGTGCTGTTTCTATCTTTACAACATAAATAGGATGTTTAGATTATTGCTTATATTTTTGTCACAATTCAATATGGAAACCAAATAGCGTATTTTCTATTTGCATAGACATATGGCACCATGGTGTTCATAGTTTTCTTTTCAAAGTAACTTGGCCAAAGGAAATGAACACTTGGTTTATAGGTCAAAAAAGTACTAAACGAAAATCACAAGGCAGGTTAAGATGCAAGATTTGTAGACTAATTGGTCTTTTTATTTTAACTTATGCAAATACATTTTTAGAAAACTAAAATCTTACAACTTTAGTTGGAAAGTCTTTTCTTCTAACAACAGTACAAAAAGCCAAGAAAGTGTATGATTCATCAGTACATTTGGACTCTAATATTAGATGCTAATTGAGTGAAGAACTTTGTGTAGTGGCTTAACCAAGAAGAAACTAAGTGTAGCAGCATTCCCAAAGACTGTCGCAGCGCTGAGTGACAAAGTAGGACCAGAGTGACAGGGTCAGTTGTTGAAGATCTGCCCACTGCTTAGGACAAGTACTTGTTCATTATTCATCCAACTAAAAAATTTAATGGTGTGAAAACATGTAAGGGATTATGATGTATTTTACCACTTTATTTGAAACTATGTGTTAAAATCGTAGTATTTACTGAGAGTCTAAGCTGGACATCAGGAGTATGGCTAAGAACCTATGGAAAAGGTACTAACCACTTCAGAGCAAACTTTTTACTACTTTTAAAACCAGATGATCACATCTACAAATTAAATACCAGAGTTTTCTTAAAATGCAGTATGTTATAATTTAAATTTTGTAAAAAATGGGACTAGAGTGGATTTCTTCAAGGAGGTTTTGTTTCTTGACTGGAAATGCAAATAAAATCACAGATATCTCCTGTTTTAGCTGTAGACAAATGGGGAGTGTATTTACTTTAATAATCGGTTCGGTAAGGCTAATGACAAAGAACAGCAACGCTATCGGGAAACCTTTGTTATTCTTTGAGTCTGTCCTCCACATTTTCACCATTAAGAGTGATTTGGGCAATTACGATATAGCTCTAGCACTCGGCTGAGCACCTACAGGGGAAGAGCACAGACTATGAACACCAGTACATGAATTCCAGTACAAAGCTTTCACTTTGCATCTCAGTTTGACACTTCGCTAACTGCTCTCTATGCGAAGGATCACTGCGTCTCTCCTGCGGGTTCCTGTTTTGAAATAATAAATTATTCTGAAGCGGAGTAGACAACATGCCAAAACCAAGCGTGCCCAAGTTCAGGTACACCCTGTGGGTGGAGGACTGGCAGTTGAGACTCTGGGGAATAGAATCCTTCAGCCAGACAGCTAATCTGCTGAAAGTAATAAAATGGGCATCTGTAGAAGCAGATAAATACCCACACTTGTTTTCTAAACATGCCATTTGCACCGCTGTAAAACAGAAGAATGAAAGAGTGGGTGTAGCAGCTATTGTGTCAACCTTGGCAGCAGTAACAGTAAGGAAAACATTATACCAATGTCTAGTCCAACGAAACTCTCGGTTTTCTATATTTTGTGTAGGCAACCAAATAAACCAAAAATAGGGTACAAAGAGAAGCTGCATAACTTTGTCCTAAACACACTGCGTATGTCTATTGTAGTTCAGCTGTAAAACTAAGGTGTTACTAAAAACTGAAAATGATTTTAAGAAACCCCAAGAAATTTTGTAGTTTATTACTCATAGCAAATAAAAATAAATACTCAAACTTACCACGAGCCCTCTTTCAGGCTGTAAAGCCAAGACACTGGCTGTGTTGCAGGATGAGAAATAGACTAAGATGACTACAAATTTTCAACGGCACTGCCAGACCATGAATGTAGGTAGAAAGTCATGCTGACTCGATTCATTTGGGCAGAAATGACACCTTCTAGATTACAAAATCCATTTACTGATGTAAGCTTAATTTTACAGCCAGCATCACGGAATCAGGCTTATCTGAGGGCAACAAAGCTCTCTGATATTTACAAATGTAAAATAAGCAATTACAACTAAACTTTTGGTAAAATGTCTTATTATTATTAACCAGTTTTCTTTTTTTTAAAAAAAGATTTCATTTATTTATTTTTTTAGAGAGAGGAAGGGAAAGAGAAGGAGAGGGAGGGAAACATCAATGTGTGGTTGGTTGCCTCTTGCACATCCCCTCCTGGGGACCTGGCCTGCAACCCAGGCGTGTGTCCTGATTGGGAATCCAACTGGCCACCCTTTGGTTCACAGGCCGGTACTCAATCCACTAAACTACACCAGCCAGGGCCAGTTTTTCTTATTAAAATTGATAAAAAACACAAGAGTGTGAGTAAAATTTTCTTTTATGCTAAAGTCATGTGTAAAACTACCTATAGGAATTGCTCTTTCATTACTTTGCCTATTCCATAGAGAAATTATTCCAGAGATGTTTAAGTTCGTTTATCCTTTTCTCTCCCTTTATGTACTTCTCTTAACACAAAATCGTCCGGGTGCTCCCTGCTGTAAATTTAGGAGTAATGGGCCGTCTGCGGGCTCTGCTTAATCAATTTTCCTTACTCTTCAAATTTGATTCAGGCTTGGTTTAAGCTTAATTTCACAACTGTAGCCAATATTTCACTTATACACATGAAAAACTTAATTCTTTGAATTAAATAATGGGTACTCAGCGTACCCATTATGAAAACATAAAACAATTCTATTTAGAAACCACCTGAAACATTGAGGGATGCATTTCATATTGTACTTTTTGTTTGTCAGCTAACCTTATGGTCTACTGTTACGAATGGTGATATTATTTGCTATGAAGGAAATCAGAGTAACAGCCCATAATAGTCTCTGTAATATATGAAAGAAATTACACACATGAAAATTGACTCCCTTCCTCAAGCACAGTGCATTTGGACGCCTTGCATGTCAGTGCTAAACTTCACTTTTCATACAGTAACACCGCCCTCACCTCTTTCCGTGGAAACATGCAAAGTTTAAGGCCTTGAATCCCCAATACGTTGAATCCCCAATACATTAATGATCTATTTTGGAACTATCTTTTAACACTTATGAAGTCAATATGCTTTACCTAATTTATGAAAGTGTAAATGTTGTCTAGGACAGCGCTGTCCAATAGAAATTTCTGGGTTGGAAGTGTTCTGTATCCACAGTACCCAACAGGTAGCCACTAGCCACGTGAAGCTAATGAGTTCTTCAAATGTGGCTAAGAAGAACTGAATTTTTAATTGCATTTAATTTTAATTCATTTAAAGTTAAATACCCCCACACATTCGATTACTCCTGGCCTAGTAGAGCCTTCAAACATTCAGATAAGTATAGAAATAGAAAGCAGATTATGGGCAACCAGGAATCTTAAATTGTCAGCATTGTATTTTTAAACTGTTACTGATTCCCTCAGTAGCCTTTTTCTAGAAGGTTTGCATTTCAAAAAAAAAAAAAAAAAAAAGATGGAATACAGACCAATCCAATTCTTCAGGCTGCTTTTCTGTATGAATCATCTTTTTTTTTTTAGAGGTGTAAGACTGATTTTATTGTCAACTCTGCCCCCTCTTCTACAGATAAAGTTCAGTGCTTAGGTTCCTGCATTTTTTTAGGTTATTCTCCTGGATAACATGGCTCCCATACTGCAAATAAGCGACAGGAACTTTTCCATTCAATTAACACAGACAGCACAAATGTTCTCTTCCCAAAGCAGAGACTGGAACCACGGGCTCCTCACGTTGCCTGTTACATCTGTTTATGCTTACAGAAGTGACATCTACCTCGTAGGCAGAAAATGCCAATTTCTTGGGAAAGCACCCAGAATTTGGTGAGACTTGAAGAAAAATTTCACTGTTCAAAATAAAGGACACATAGATTAGCTATAAAGCCCTTTCAAAATCAAGGGAGAAAAGATTTTGCTCCCAGAGTGTGGATTCTGCAGGCAGACTTGCCCGAATTCCTAACCAGCCATAATCATTTGCTGTGGATAAAGCCTGGGTAAGTTACAAAACTTAAACCTCAGTTTTCCTATCTGTAAAATACCCATAATAACGGTTCTGTTGGAAAAACTTGCGTAAGACTTTGAAATGGGCGAAAGATTCCTGGGTGTCCTTTCAATGGAATGTTGGATCTTATCTACAGGAATGTGGAGTTTTCTGGTTTTACAGAGCCCTGAACCTTTGGCTGCCTTTATTTTACTAACCTATAAGCTTTAGAAATTCATGGTGATGTAAATGGTTCTTATATATAGATAAAAGGAATGATTTTGTTTCTAAGAGACGAAATTGAATACTGCCTGTGGAACAGATAATTCAAAAGATTGTATTTTAGTATGTTATACAATATTAACCAGTTTTGCCTCTTTTCTGATTGTCCATAAAGGTCTATTCCTCACGGTCTCATATGACTGTGTTGCAGTATCTTGCTGGTTCTCTCCTTAATTAATGAATCAAGTAATATTTTTGACACATCTTCATCTTATGTTTTTATGAGTCATGTTTTACTTTCTTGAAAAACTGTCCGTTATGACTTTCTACTCCATAGAGTTTGAAAAGATTGGTTCAAAGGCCTACACGGACTGTCATGCGCAGTTTCATGTTAGGCTGTAACACCTCCAGTATTTTTTGGGAGGGCGGGGGCTAGGAAGGAGGGGATATTGAGCCTTTCTTTATAAAAGGTTGAGGGTCTGAAAAACAATGTCCTGCCAAGAATGTCAGAAGACCTCGTCATCCCTTTCCTTTTAGCAGCTGAGGCTGAAGGTCAAGGTGGGTGGAGCACAGTGGCCTAGGTGGAGGCCACTGGGGATTTGGGCCTCCACCTAGCCAGGTGTGGGCCTTCCGGGCCAGCAGAAAGGCCTGGGGGTTTAGATGCCCTGGGGTCACAGAGTTAACTGCAGACTTTGTGGGGCTCCAGCAGGGCAGCGCAAGACCCTAGTTCCCGCGGAGCCCATACCCCAGCAGAAAGGCGGGCAGGCCCGGCCAACGCAGGCCGCGCCCTAGGCCCGCGAGGCCCCTCGCCCACCGCCGAGGGGGTGGGGCGGCCTCGCCCCGGGCCGGTGCTTTTCGCCCTCGGTTGGCCGCCAGAGGCTCCCTCTCTCTCTCTCTCTCTCCCTCTCCTGGGATTTTGCTGCCGGGCTCTCTCTCTCTTTCTCTCTCTCTCTCTGCGGCCCTAGAGTTAATCCCATCAGCCGAGGTGAGGCACCTGTTACCCCAGGCCTTCCTCACCCTCGCGGCCTCTCCCGCATTACACCCCGACTCCCTGGTAGGCCAAAGGGCCGGCGCGGGTGACCGCACGTGGGCGAAGCCCCTTCCCGGGCCGGGACGTCCCGGCCCCAGGCCGGCCCGAGCGTGCGAGCGCGCCGGGCCGTCCGCCGTCCGCCATGGCGTTGCGGAGCGCCGCGCGCCTCCTGGGGTCGCCCGCCGCGGGCAAGGCGCGCGTGGGGACCCCGGCGCCAGTGGAAGCGGCCGCCGCAGCCGCCCTCGGCGCTGCGCCGTGAGGAGTGGGTGGAGGGCACCGAGCGGGCGGCGCGAAGCCGAGCGGCGGCCACCGGGGGGCGGGGGCGCCTCGGAGGAGGGGTGGGAGCGCGGCCGCCCGACCCTCCCGCAGGCGGCGGCTCCCGCTCGGGTAAGGGGGAGGCTGCTCGCGGGGCGAGTTGGGGAGGGTGGAGACGTAGAGGGAAAACCTCGGCTGGTACAAAGGCTGAGTTGCAGGCTGGGGGTGGGGGTGGGCTGTGGTTGGGAGCGATAGGTTGAAGATCGGAGGCATATCAGTAGGATCTATTGTTTCCTGGCACACTGGGAGGAAAAACAAAGGGATTTATGATTATTACCCTGTAATTTTTTTATTTTTCCTTTTTTTTTAAATGTGGCTAGGGAGCTCGGCTCTCCCTGTGCCACACTGGGATTCGCCTGGCAGCCGCCTGGAGCCGCAGCCAATGTGTTAGGGGACTTCAGGTGCTTGGCACAAAGCTAGACTGCGACCTCCTACCATAGCGCTTGGCGTCACCTGCTCTCCCGGCCCTGCCCCGGGGCCGAGGATCTGGCTTGGGAATCGGCCGCCTCTCAAGTTGGTGTTATTTATGTTTGTCTTTTGTGAGGGCAGGTTTTGAATCCCCCGGCGGCCCCGTCTCCCCCGCTCCCGCCCCCTTGGGCTCGAAAAGGCGGGGGAGGGAGTAGGGAGGGGGAGGGGAAGGGGAGCATGTGTTAGGCTGATGCAAATGTCAGGGCAGGTAGAAGGAGATCGTCGATGCCTTTCCAAAAACCAGGCACCACACTCGAAAGCCTTTCTTGTTTGTCTGCATGGGCCATGCATGCGAGCTGGGCCAGGAGCCCGAGTTTGGAGATGATTTAAGTGAAAGTGTGTGCTTCCTCAGTTGATGGTGCATGGGGTTGATGTGGCTCGGCCTAATATTAAAAACCAAAACCAAAACAAAATGAGAAATCTTTAGAACTACATTGTCTGCACCTTAGAAGATCTTGAAATATTTACTGCTGGCCTATTGATATAAAATCCAGCTATGGGCTCCAGGAGACCAGTAAGCCTGCATTGGGTTGTATTTTGAGCTTTTAGTTAAGTTGGAGGCAAGTAGGAATAAACAAATCAGGGCTATGAAAAAGAGGTTTCATGGTACATTTGCTTTCTGATCGTCACATTCTCATGCTTTTATTCCCATGACATTCTACATACCTCTCTGTAATTAATAATTTCCACTCTTAGAAAACTTCCAAATATTTGCTGTAAGTGGACTTCGAGTGAAACTTACTGCCATTTAAGAACTTTATTCTGCTTGTTTTGGTTTGCAGTTGCACTAGTGTTGCTTTGGGGATGCTGTAAATGAGAACACTGGAACACAAAGAGGGAAATAAGCCTCTGTAGGCATGTTTTCAAGTTTGTAAACATAGATTCCAAACTTTTGATTGTACTTATACAGAAGGAGTAAGTTCCATCTGATGTGGAGAGTTTGAATGAAGTTCATTTTTCTGGGCAGTCTGATGATTTCTTAAAGATGCATGAACTGCTGATTTCTTTTAAGGTGATTCACAAAAGCAACCCAAACTTGGGCTAAAGCATTGCTTTTAAGTGTACTTGTGTGTAACTTGTATGTGCGTGTGTGTGTGTGATTTTGGTAGATCTCTCCGAATTGTGTTTGAAACATTTTGCTACCAAAGACCAATCAGAGTTGTAACTTTTAAAGCCTTGCCTTTTACATTCCAGTTTCAATTAGTAATGTCCTCTGTTTGAAGCCATCTTGAAGGGAAAAGTGTATGTTAGTTGAGTAAAAATAAACTCAAATCAGTAAATGAATTTAGAAACTCATTCTTTTCTATTACAGATGAACCTCTAGTCTTGCTTTGAAAAAAAGCCATTTTGTGTAACCCTTGACTGAATAATTTCCTAACACACCTGTTGCGAGGATCACTGACACAGTATGCCATTTGAGAGGTACTTTTTCTTGATCAAATCCTGGTGATTAGAGAAGAGAGGTGTTTTTGTCTCTTGTTTTTTTCCCCGATCATTATGAACATTGGCTTTTCACCCTGAAGTAAACATGTTGAAAACCGAGTCTTCAGGCGAACGAAGCACTCTCAGAAGTGCCTCTCCTCACAGGAATGCGTATAGAACTGAGTTCCAGGCGCTGAAAAGCACCTTTGACAAACCCAAGTCAGATGGGGAACAAAAAGCAAAAGAAGGTGAGGGCTCCCAGCAGAGCAGGGGGAGGAAATATGGCTCCAATGTCAACAGGATTAAAAATCTATTTATGCAGATGGGTATGGAACCCAGTGAGAATGCTGCAGTCATTGCCAAAACAAGGGGCAAAGGTGGCCCTTCGTCTCCTCAGAGGAGAATGAAGCCCAAAGAATTTCTGGAGAAGACGGATGGCTCAGTTGTTAAGTTGGAGTCCTCTGTTTCAGAACGAATTAGTAGATTTGACACAATGCACGATGGCCCTTCATATTCTAAGTTCACAGAAACTCGGAAGTTGTTTGAGAGGAGTGTGTATGAATCCGGACAGAACCACCGTCACTCCCCAAAGAGAGAGAAAGCTGGAGGCAGTGAACCTCAGGACGAATGGGGTGGTTTGAAGTCCAACAGAGGCAGTACTGATTCCTTGGACAGCCTTAGCTCCCGGACAGAGGCTGTCTCCCCCACCGTGAGCCAACTGAGTGCAGTATTTGAGAACGCCGATTCCCCCAGTTCCACCACTTCCGAGAGGGCTGAAAACAGTGAATACTCAGTGACTGGACATTATCCCCTGAATTTACCAGCTGTGACTGTTACGAATCTGGACACCTTTGGTCACCTGAAGGATTCTAATTCTTGGTCTCCTCCAAGCAAACACGGTGATGACTCACAGGATGCCCGGAAGAGTAACACATCCTCAGTAACAGAAGTGGCTTTGAAAAGTACCTCTCTAGCTTTGATGCCTAGTGAAGAGACACAGCAGAGCAGGGAGGCTGAGGACTCCACATCTAACCAAGAGACTCCTGACAGAGTTGACAGAGACGTTCGTGAAGAACCCTGTGCTGAGGATAAGGCAATGCCAAAGTCTGACATCCTTTCACCACAAAATGAACCTTTAGAAGATGCCAAAGCTAATTTGGTTGGGAACGAGGCAGCAATGCCACAGAAGAACGAACTCGCAGGTGGTGATTTTATCTCTGCTGATGCTTCCGGATCCAGGTGTGGGAAGGAAGTATCCGAAGATACGAGTCATGTTGAGGGTTCCCATGTTTACATGCACAGTGACTATAATGTCTATAGGGTGAGATCCAGGTGTAATTCGGACTGGGGAGAGACAGGCACCGAACAGGATGAGCAGGACGATAGTGATGAGAACAATTACTATCAGCCTGACATGGAATACTCAGAAATCGTTGGATTGCCAGAAGAAGATGACATCCCAGCAAATAGGAGAATTAAGTTTAGTAGTGCTCCAATTAAGGTAAGTATGTTTTCTCAGTTTGTTTTCCGAGTTTTTTCTAAGTTTCCTTAGTATTTGGGCCTAATTGGGTGCAGAACCAATTTTGACAACTGTAAGGAGCTCAAGGTTGTTGGTACACAGAGTGTTGTCAGGTGATTTAAAAAAATTGGAGTTTGAGAGCTATCCAGCCTATTTCCTGATATGTTTTATAGTTGCATAAGCCAGTATTGAGTAACATTAAAGTTGAAGAAGTCTGGGGATTGTGAGGTACTTTCCAATGGACCAGAGTGTGAATAATGTGAACACTGTGAAAATCAGGAGTGTTAGTTTGAAACAGAATTACTTCTTTAACTAGTTCTACCTAAGATTACCCATAAGTAATATTTTCTGAGTCTGAACACTAGGATATCAAATAGAGTGCACAATGGGAGACTTATGCTAACCTTGATATAATACTCTTTGTTTCCTTGCTTAAAAACATCTGAATTATCACCGAAGTGTAAGTGGATTGTGAGGAATGTTGGAGCTTTTTTTTTTTTGTACTGCTCCTTGGTAGTGAAAGTTTGACTCATGGAAATATATTAGCAGGCTTTCACTGGAAAGCTATGACTGTAAAGAGCTTTGCGTTCAGCATTCGATAGGGAGATTTGAAATGAAATTTTGTGAAAGAAAGTCAAATTGATTTGCCATTCAGGGATTTATTTTTACCTCTTAAGAACTGGATAAATGCCAACTGAATTCAGATGCTCTGTTCTCACGACTTCACGTAGTTCACATTTGATCAAGAGGAAGAGCACAGAGCACAGGGCACATCAGCAGCGGGCGGTGGAACGTTATCAGCCGGGAGTGGCAACAGGGCAGGGGGGTTGAGTGTCAGACCCTCCTGGAGTGCTCTTGCAAAGTGCGCGTGCCCACCAGCCCTTCCTAAGATTCTGGCCTGCCTCCTAAGGGGAGCTGGAGGGTTGTGGTGGCAGGATGTGTGGTTTGAAGCCACTTTGTAAGGGGCCTCCGGTCTATACAGTGCCACTAGGATAGATTTGGAGTTTGATATGGCATCTGTAAAAATTTTCTCCTGAAAACCTCGAATCACTGTCTCTGGCCATTGCCACCTGATGAAACTCCCATATAAGGCTGTAGTGTAGTTGACACAGCAAAGAGAAATCCGACCTTGCTTTAATCACGCAATGCTGTTTTGCAATAAAGTAATAATCTATGAAATTGTCTACAGGTGGTAGCTGGGAAACGCATTTCACTAGTGTAAAGCAGAAGTTCTGGATCAGAAGGGGCCGGGTCAAGTTCCACTGTGTTTAAAATAACTGGAGATGTGAGTCTAGTTTCTGAGTGCACTAAGTTTCTTTGCACTGTTTTGCTCCTTCCCTTTGTCATTCTGTCTCCTAACCCCCAACTCCAGGCACTCTCTATAGAGAGAGCCTGTTTCAGGCCTGTTCTGTGAGCTCCTGAGTCTGACAGTTAGGACCCCTTGGCAAGTACTCCCCTTTGGGCATCATCTGTCTGCTCCTTAGGAAGAAAGCAGTAAGATGAAATTGTTTCACATCGAGCGAGGCAAGAATAACTGAAATGAACTCTTCAAGGAGTTTGTTAAAACCAGCCACTGACTCCCTAATGGGAATTAGCAGTTTATGAAAATTTATCAAGTAGAATGCCACCCAGTCAGGCCATTTGGACATCGCCTTTGTATTTGGGTCTGTGCTACCCAAAATATAACTGCACAGTAATAGGTTTAATGAATTTTCAAGGATTTATCATTGAACTATGGCTGTTCATATGTGATGAAACCAGGTTTTGGGTATGATATTTGAAATAAAAGTGGTTTATTTCTACTATTGCTTATACCAGTAAGCATTTTGCCTTTTAGTTTTCATACAGTAAAGATGCCGTATATTTCATATAACAAAGAGTAAAGTAAATTACATATATTTAAGTTTAACACATTTCATCAGAACATAGATCAAGCAAAAGATCTGTGAGACAGAGATAACGCCCCTGCGTTTTAGTGGGCAGTTAACAGTACTGGTTGGAGTGGATTAATTTTGCAAACAGAAGATTCATTCTTTGCCCTTCGTAATGAATAAGACTCTTTCTTGTTATTCTCATTGTTTAGCATGTAAGTGAATTCACTTGGAAATTTCGAGAGCTACTTTTCTACTGGGTGGTAGTGGTGATGGCAGTGTTTAGATTAATCTCCAGTGAAGATTTTTGCCTTAGAGAGTGGTAATACTTAATTAAATTCAGTAAGTATTTATGGAAGGCTTATCCTGTGTCTATTCTCATGCTGTTAGCTACAGGAGAACAAAAACTTATAAGGTTACCTTTTCCTCGGTGAGCTTGTAGAGTCAATTCTTAAACACGTATTTAAATCCCCTGCAACACTGTAAAAACTTGTGCCAAAGTGTCTAATGAATACCTGAGCTGTCTGGCTGTGCTAGGTACATGGACTGAGCAGAATCTAGTCGATCATTTGGAAGGGAATGCACTCAGATATGCCATATGTGTGTATTTAAATTCTTTTTATAAAGCATTATTTATAGAATGGGAAGTTAACAATTTTGAATTGAAATCTTTTCCTTTGAAATTTCAGCACACTCTTTCAGAAGCAATAGGAAGTATATTCCTTACAGAAATGATCTTTAGAACTTTTACATACTTTTCCTGATACTCATCTTCTGTTTCACTAGGGTGAAAATTCTCGACAGCTCTAGCCTGCTGTTTCAGGTCTTGTTTATGATCTCCATGCATGTCCTCAGTTTCTATTTCAATTCTTCTATAGTCGTTTTAAATAGACATTTCCCTTGATCTTAAATCTGAACTTCAATCTGGACTTAGCAAATCATAGAAATCGTAGCTGATCTTGCCTGTGTAGCATATTCCGTATACATAATTGTTGGTGACTTTTAGAAATGGTCAGATTATTTCTCAATGGATAGGTTAATGTGTTTCCTAGTATCCTGGAAAAGTGTAACGGGATTAATAATGGAAAATATAAAATCCCACTTTGCCATACAGAGTGAAGGAGTGTTGTGAACTGTGCTGATTTGAGATGTGGAATTATGCCTTCATTCTTAGGAATTTCTCAAAACCAAGGGATTGAATTAATTAAATTTGTCTTAGATAAATCAAGAATAGAAAAGCTGACACTTTTCATTCTTTTTCCTATTAATTCAGAACATTTACAGAGCCCTTACTGTATGTCAAGAACAATGCAAATGCAGTAAGTACATGAAATGACTGGAGGCCGTCAAATCAGAAGCGGCTGGTTGGTGGGAACCATGCAGCCGTTTAGAGATGCTTCTACGGCTGTTCTGCTCAGTTCTGTTTTTGGATGATCTTTCTAAGGCCACTGAAACTTTATAAAGAAAGCCACCCCTTTCTCTGTTTCTGGTAGCCTTATGGCCTTTGAATTGGCGTTCTTGAAATATAATATATCTGGAAAAGGGCATTTTCCTAATTCCCAGCAAGAAGGAGATCGCAGGGTTAATGTCGAGGTGCATTGTGCTGTACTCTTCTGAGTGTTTCCTTCAACTCTATAGAGCTTTACAGAGCTGTGTTCAAAGGAGACTCGCCATGGGCAGCAGTGTTGCTCTGAACCCTACATGAGAAGTTGTTGAAAATAGTTCCCTTAGCGTCTTTGCCCTCATTTGGGGTTCTGAGTTCTCAGGGGGTACACAGGGCCTTTTATTCGGGATGGTGTTCAGAGCATGGTTCTGAGATCCCAGTTTGTCTTCGAGGAGCTTTTTCTAACAGTCTTGCTCAGTGCTTCTTAAACTTAATATGCATATGAATCACCTGAGGATCTTTCAAAGTGCGAATCTGTGATTCAGTAGGTGTTTTGTGGGCAATTACCTTGATGCAGTGGTTAGCCTCCAAGTATATACCACCAGCTATTTCAGAGGTTATGGCATAGATAGGCTCAGCAACTAAATTAAAGTGGTTGAATCACACGATTTATAAACTCAGTTTAAAACCCACAGCTGGAGGCCAGAGGACAGCCACGGAGTAAGTTCACACACGTACAGGGCTAACAGGTTCAGAAGGACCGCGCCGTCCGAGTCCTGGTACACACTCATATGTCCTGATTCTTTTTCACGTCAGCCTTCCCCATCTGTGGTGTGGTCATGAGGACTAAAGTAGATACTGGAGCAAGGACTCCCCTGACCATGATACCCTGGGCTAATGACACATGCTTGCTCTGTCCAAGAGGGTGGGGATAGGTGCGCTCAGATACAGCTGTAGCTTTACCAGTTTGCCTGTTGAGGAGCCAGGGGTTTTATTTGCATTTCTTGGGTAGAGCACCTTTGAGTCCCGGATAGGACCATACGGAGTGTCTTCGCTTGGTGGCGGACATGGAGGAGACACAGCTGTCAGGAGATGACATGATTCTAACTTGATCTTTCCACCCTTCCTACTTGTAGGTACATCTTTCGTTTGTTCCATCATCTCTTCTATTTTGGCATGTCTTACAGGTTACTAACTTATTATTTAACACATGAATTTTGCTTTTCTCTTACAAGCTTTCATTATCTAAACTTAATCGAGCCTCAGAGTGTTGTCTCTTTTATAAGCTACTAGCTTATGAGATCATCAGATATTGTCACTTGTTATGAGTCTCTCAATCTTTATAATGGGATTTATTATTCCCAGTAATTCTCAAACAATACAGCATGCCCACAAAACAGTAGGTCTGGGATGAGAGTTTGCATTTCTAACAAGCTCTCAAGTTGGTGCTGATGGTTCTGGTCAACACACTACTCTTTGGAATATGATTTTGAATACTAGTCTCCTGGCTTCTGAAAGGGGCTTGTCCTAAAGTGTTGGGGAAGCTCATTTAACAAATGCACGTGGGTCTCCTGTACGTAGCTGGTTGTGCAGAAGAATATTCTTTGAAGATGAAACAGGTGTAAACTTGTAAAGTGCACGAAGCACTCTGTTTCTGGATGCCAAAGTAGGTAGCGGTCCCTACATTCATAAGGAGTTTGGGTCATCAAAAATTCTAGACTCTGTGTGTGGCCTAAGTTTCCAGGTATAAAAAGACAAGTGGAGGAAGTTTTTGATGGACTCAGGAATTCCATTTCTTTCATCCTTTTGGAAGTCTAAATGAATTTCTAGAGAGAGTATAAGAATTGTCATCTTATCTAGGTTGCATGTATTTGGATAACTTTGATGTCATAATATTCAAATTGAACTTCCTTTTAAGTTTGGATGATTTGTAACCTGTAGTTCATAACCAGGTAAACATGTCAAACATTTTAATGTAATCTGAAATGTTAAATAATGAATGTTTATTGAATGAGCCTCTTTTCTAATATCGAGTGTGTTTGCTAATCCCTCTTTTTGTCACGGAATGCTGGTGGTTCGGCATGTAAAAACCAGGTCCGTACAGCAAGACACTACAGGTGTTTGCTGGTGTTTCTTTGTAGTAGAAAGATTTGAAGATTCTTGCTTTTCGTATCCCCCATAATATTTTATCTTCCCCTCTGAACATCCTCACAAAGGACACTGGTCGTTGGGTTAAAAAGTTAAGAGGATGAAGTTTGGGGAAAGTAACTTGATTATGTCATTCATATATTGTTTGCCTTATTCACCCAGTTATATGCCCTTCCGCAGTAATTGGATTGAAACCTCATTGGCAGTAACTTGTCTCTAACATCCTCTTCACTACTCAAAAAGAAAAAGGTTTCAGAATTTCTGTAGAAATACACAATTAGATACAGGATAAATTCTCTATAAGCAAAACAAATTTTGCTCTATTCAACTCTGAATATTCTTGGCTGTTTGCTTTGACAGCACATATATTAAATATTATTTCTTGGGTTTTGTGCTGTTGTCTAACTTATTTAGATTTAGAATATTTTTTTCATAATTTTTGTGCTCTTTTGGAATCGTTCGTTTTTGTTTTTTTTCTTCCTTATGGTCCACAGTTTCTTGTTTTGAATAGGAAGCAAACTTTTCAAGTACTGCTTTATAGTTCTTATTCCTGGTCACTTTAAAATTTTTCTTCTGGTTCTAATCTCTTTATTTTGGTTTGTGACATAGCACCTTAAAGATGAAAAGTACTTAAACGCAATCTAGTGTAATTTCCCACTCACTTCAGTTAGCCCCTCCATAGCACGCTGCTGACAGGTGATCATGTGGCTTCTGCTTGAGTAATTCCACTACGGGGAGTTTGTGATTTTGCAGGGTCGAAGGGGAAGTTGGAAGGAGGGACATGCTTCATGTGTGTGTGTGAGTACACACATGCATAAACACGTGTGTGTATTTTCATTTATTTTTAATTTGCAAAGTTTTTATTGAGATAAAATTCAAGTAACATAAAATTCACCTTGTTAAAGTGTAGAATTTAGTGGTTCTCAGTATATTTACAGTGTTGGGCAACGTTCCCTATTTTCTCATTCTAGAAAATTTCCACCACCCTAGAAAGAAACACTGTGTCTGTTAGCAGTCACTCCCAATTTCTCTTCTTCCCGCATCCTCTGGCAACCACTAATCTACTTTCTGTCTCTGTGGATTAGCCTTTTCTGGACATTTCATATAAATGGAACCGGGCAGGCTTTTTGAAAGGAGTGTAGGAGACACAATGAGTATGACTTGGGATAGGTTACAATTTGCCATACTGTGAGGACAGCAGACTACAGGAAAATCTAGAGAGCAAAGACAGAAGAATTTTCTGGGTGGAGATGTGGTCTAAAAATTAAGTGGCAAGATGTGCAAGCAACAAATTCTGCCTGCCCTTTCATGCAATGTCATGGAGAGAAAGAAGGCGAGAAACTGAGGAGACAGCAGGATCCAGGAAGGGATGAGCGTACGTATTTGCCAACGGAGGAAGGACAGTGTGTGTGGCACAGAGGATGGCTGGAATCATGCCCCTGTTCAGGACACTGCGCTTCTGTTCATGTGACCTGAAATTGCTGTTGATGAAGCCTAAGTCTTTGCTGTAGCAGAGCTGGTCTTTAAAGGCACAGATAGTGCTGGTGCTGATTTGCATCTTTGCATTGGTCTTTTCTAGCGTGAAGGGACCCGTATCCTTTTCTGTCTGATGCCTATTTCCATCCTACTGCTCTTTATGTTGTTGCTTTCATGATTCTCTTATGTAGATTGGGATTGCTCGTGGACAAATGTCAACTCTTTATTTTTAAAATTCTCCTCATCCTTTATTATTTCAGTACAGATTTCATATGCCATACTTGCTGTTATCTGTAATACAACCATCTGTGAGGTGAGTAATTTTGGTTGGGTGTTTAGTTAGTTTGTTGCACATTGTCTACTGAAATATATGTATGTATATACATACATATACATATACACACATATGCATACATATATATACTATTAAGTATTATTAATGTAATGAAAGTAATCAAGAGTTACTTGATATTCTGTAAACTTGGGAAAGTTTGCCTCCTAAGGCTTTCATTTTCCTATTTGTAATTGAGACTATCTTTCTTGTAATTTATCACTATGACCCCATTATCAGCTTTAACATCTTGTGATTCTCTGATTACCTTTTAAACATACTTGTATAATATCACTATTATAAATGTGCTATCATTTCAAGGGAAAAATTTGGGACATCTTTTGTTGAAGAATTTATATTAAATTGCTCTTGAGAATGTTATTTACACTATGCATTATAGTCAGAATTTTAAAATGATGGTGATTAAAATATTCAACCCAAAGGAGTACATTTTTATGGAGTGGTTCTTCAGAGCAGCTTGATTATTGAAATTAGCAGTTGAACTATATATTTAAAACACCTTGCTGAGGAACCTAAGAATAAAGAAAAATGTTTTGTAATACACTTGCTGACATATTAATTGCTTCACTCACTTTTGTTCTGGAAATAGCTTCACAGCATAGTTCAACATGATTGAGATATTGATAATTTCTTTGCACAATTCCTGAGTTTTCAGCCTAACTTGCTTTCTCTTTCTCTTGCACCTATCCTTACAAAAAGGACAATGAAATAGGCAGAGTGTAGAGATAGCTGGAAATGTGATATTTTCGGAGGAAAGTCTTGTTCTTTGCTTGTTTAATCTATTTCAGAGGGATTTTCAAAAGCAGTCGTAGAGTTAAAGCCATTCTTTATGTGTTTATGTATAGAGGAACAATGGTTTTAAATGAAATGGCTCAGACGTGTTAAAAAACAGGCAATGAGCTTTATTCTGGGGAACGCTCATCTTCTGAATTATTTGCTTTGTACAATGGGCTACATTGGGACACACAGTGGTTGGCAAGGGTCAAAAAGACAGTCAGGACCATGGAGACTTCTTTCCAGGAGTGACCAGATGAGTGGGAGTTCAGTGTGTTTTCCCCTCGATGCCTTTGGACTGGCACGGCCCTGAGAACCTGAGTGTCTCTGTGCCTTGAGTCTGTCACCTTGTAGCGAGGTGGACCTTTCTCTGTCACCCACTTCAGATCTCTCCTTCAGAACCCACTTCTAATTTTCCTCCAAAAATTTGTCAGGACAGCTTCCTGGAGGGCACACGTATGTCAGAAAATCTGTCTGATCTTGAACCCAGGGCTTTTAAATAGTCCTGAAAGTCAGAGGTGCCTGTTCAGGCTTTTGAAAGGCTCTTCCACTGTCAGGGGCCGCGGTAGACGAGCGAGCCCAGCAGCCGTACGGGTGTTGAAGACCCACGTGTGCGCCAGTGCTGTGCGGACGGAGCCTTCACTCAGCACTGGTCTCAGACAGCATGCATGTGCGAAGCTGCTCCATAAAGAGAAAAAGGCAATTCACATCTTTAACTGTGAATCAGCTGATAGAAGTGTTTTCTTCTGAGAAACCATTCCTCAGGGGGAAAGGCAAAACTTCGTCCTAGAGTGTAGGACTACCATCTTGTGCACCAATACGTAAAATGCATTTACTTTGAAAAGTTTAGTCTGTAGGTAGAATAATAAAGGGCAGTCATTTCCTCCTAGAAAGTTTGAGGTTGCGCAGTGAATATGAAGACAAACGCACAAACAAGCCTTATGAAAAATGAAAGCTGATCCAGAAGTGAAAATCCGTGATAAAACAGGAAAAGCAGGACATGAGAATGATGATAATGTAAGATCAGGTGTTCATTGACTTTTGGTGTCTGTGCGTAACGCTAAATTAACGGGAAATTAATCCTGTATACCGTTTTTTTGTTCAGCATCTACAGTTACTTAGACTATTTAGGTATATTTCTAATAGTAAAATTATTGGCTAAAATATTTTAAAGCCCTTGATACATAGTACCTGATACATACTATCACTATTGGAAAGGCCGTTTTGCTTTACAACTAGCACTCCATTGGAATGGTATTCTCACAGTCCCTGAACCAGCCCTTGGTATTATTTATATGCTTTGTAGTTTTCAGTTTGGTAAGTGGAAAACGTCGTTCATAATTTGTGAATTATGTTGATTTATTGTCAAGTTTAAATGTTTTCATGTGTTTACAGGCTTTTTTTTGGATATATGAATGTTTATTGCCTTTATATTTTTTGGTCAATAATTATTAGTAAGGAGTTTATCGAAGGGTTGTTTTGGTAGAAAAGTAAAAGAACTCGTGAATCCAGTAATAGGAAAATGATTAAATTCATTGTGATATATACATAGTGTAATAGCATAAAGCTTTTAAATCATGTTTTAAATCATGCTTTCTAGAATTAAAAAAACATGAGAACTACTTTACAATGTAGTGTAGGGTAAAAAGAATGGTTAACACTTAATTGCATTTTTATCAGGATTTTATTTTAAAGTATATGTATTTGCATCTAAGATAAAGATTGAAAACGCATATATCAAAATATTAACTCTGGTTATTTCTGGATGGAGCACATAAAGGTGATGTTTAAAAAGTTATTTTATATTTCTAGATTTACTAAGTTTTCTGTAGTGAGCATATTACTGCTTTAATGATATAAATATGAAAAAGGTAATGCGGTCACATTAGGAATGATCAGCAATAACAACTTAGGAAGTTGACAAAAACAAATTTTTAATGTTTTCCAAGATTCTAATAATTTTTAGTGCCATTTTCTTTGGAGGTCAGTATGTCACAGAAAAAATGTTTTGGTTGAGAAGTATAAATTTATGGAATACTGAAAAAGGGTTGGGTGAACTTTTGACAGTTGAATTCATTAAGTGCATACTTTCTGTCCTTGGTGAAATTGATCCCGCATTTGTGGCTAAGTTTGTAAGTATTATGGGGGGGGGAGACCTTCCACTGTATTTTAAATTATGATGATAACATTTGCATCTTTTAGATATTTCCATTGAGCTGCTGTTGTGTTACTTAAAATATGCTTTAAAAAACTGGACATGGATTCTGGATTTGAAGTGAAAAATATTTGAATGAGCAGTCTTACTAAAAATAATACATATTTGTTTAAAGAAAGCCTAACAGTTGTCCCGGGTGAGACTACGCCTTTCTTTCTGATCTGCGAAATTGTTGAGCCTCAGCAGGCTTTCCCTCTCAGGGGCGACACAGTAGAGAAACCGAGTCGAGCATCTTGCCGGTAGGTAGGTACTCCCGTGAAAGCACAGGCATGAGCCCAGTCAAAAACAGGATTCTGAGCTCTGGACCTCCAGAGCGTCCTTTGAATGTGTTTCCTGTTCCAAAGCACCAGCTGGTATGTAGTTTCCTGTTGTTCCTCTTAACAAAACTTTTAGCTGAAAAGAGAAGCATTTGATGTGTGATTAGATTATATGGTAGTGTATAATAATTTTAGTTGGAGTCACAGGGTCAGTTCCTCTCATACGTTGGGTAGTGTTCTACCTTTGAAAAGCTTGTATAGATCATGCTGGAATTTATAAAGGAGAAAAATATTTTTGCTGGGTGGCAGAGTTTTCCAAAATTAGAAATTTAAAGTATTGCTTCTGGCTTAATTAGATCAACTGATAAATCTTTTTTTTAATAGTTTATTTTTTGTTGTATTTTTTTCCATTATAATCTGTCCCACTTATATCCTCTTTCACCTCCACCTACCGCCCTTTCCCCACCCCCCACAATCAAAACACTGTTGTCTGTGTCCGTAAGTCCTATTTCTTTTTCACTCGATCCCCCATACCCTCAACTCCCTCCCTCAGAGCTGTCAGCCCGCTCTGTATCGATGAACCTGTCATAACTCAAATCTTAACAGTTTTAAAACAGTTTGGCATTTTGTTGGCAACTGCTTGCTCTGCCTGGTTTCAGGAGTCGTAACCGCCCCCCGTGGCTAAGGCTGAGTGAGCGAACTCCGGACTGTGAGCCACTGAGGAAACAAAGCTTATCTCCCTGGCAGGAGCACTGCCTCTGCCATCTCTAGCCCCCAATGCTTAGTCGGTTAGTCAGAGTCTATGGGTACGACCCCTCAGAGGAGAGGCAACCCAAGCAGACACGATCATGTGGGAGGCCATCTAGGAAGGACTCAGTGGGGGCTGCAGCAAAGTGAGGGCAAAAGACCCTCACCCCCCTGGCTATTTTGACATAGCCTAAGTCCCCTTTCTGTCTGGGAGAAGCTCTGGGAGAAGTGCTTCCTGGCTCTAATCCACTTAAGCCCGAATCTATGATGGAGAGGGGGTGCAGCCCTCTGCCAGCTAGAGCAGATTCTGGGGTGATCGGGTATAAGAAAGAATTTGTAAAATCCTGTAAAGCCTGCTTTGCTAAGAGTGCTCTCATCCATATGATAAGGGTCCAGGCAGGAAATGAGTATATCTCCTAAAGTTTTTTGCAACCCCCTTAGCTGACAGACACTAAGATTAAGCCCTCAGATTTCTTTGAAATGTTATCTATTGTTTGATCCTTGCTGCCTGACATTGATTGATGAGCTTTACCTGTATTCCTGTGTGTTGAGATCGTAATAAATACCATTTGAGGTAAGGACTCAGGGCCCTTCTCCCATGAGAGAAGCTGCCCACCTTTCCTCCCCAAGCAAATTATGTCTTGGTAGCATTATGTTCATCCGTGGTGGACGAGGGGGCCCTGCGGGCGGAGTCCCCCCACAGCATTTTATAAGCTCTGGTGAAGTCCTAATTAAATTGCATTACTGTGTAATCCGGTGCTACATCATCATTTTTTATTAGGTATACTTAAAGACTTACTATAATATGGCTAATACATTCTGTTTGTATTTTATTGAATACTGAGTTTATAGTAATAATACTTAGATGATGGTATATAGTTGCAAGGACAATTTAAAGAAAAAAGGCAATATTATGCATCTGACCAAGTTTGAGATGAGGCTTGTTTTTCCATTGGAGACTATGATGCTTGTGGAATTATGTTGCTGGTTTCTTTTCTGAATAATGAGTTCCAAGCCTTGTATGTTTAAGGAACTACAGAGCTCTCAGGAGATTGCCCTATTTGCAGATGTAGAAGTTGGAATTTTTAGTTTAAAGTTACTTGGTTTTGGCTCTTAATGAAATTCTTACTCTTGATTTACAAAGGAACCATTGACTAAATAGAGTTGATCTGTCTCACTGGAGGATGGTGGAAATAAACTGTAAATATTGATATGAAATAATTTTGAAGGTGCCTTTTTTCCATGTCTTATATTTAATTTTTAGGTAATGTATTAGAGTTCTCCAAAGAAACAACACCGATAGGAGGGGTGTGTGTGTGTGTGTGTGTGTGTGTGTGTGTGTGTGCGTACACGAGGTCTGCCCGGAAGGTATCCAGCCATATAATATGAGAAATAGAGACACTTATTGAAGAAGATACAAGACACATTGTACATAGGACAATGACACCTCAGTCCCCTTCATAGTAGGCACTTTGGGACCTCACACTGTTCTCCCAGTGGCCATCAGCTGCCCCATTTTATTTTATGAAGTCATTTCCCTTTCAAAGGTGATTTGAGTTTTGGGAAAAGCCAGAGATCACATGACACCAAATCTGGGCTGTAAGCGGGCTGAGTCACCTGGGTGATTTGATGTTTCACAAAAAAAGTTGCATGAGATGTGATGCAGAAGTGGGTGCATTGTTGTGATGAAGCTGCCAATCACGAGTTGCCCAGAGCTGTGGCCTTCTGAATCATCCCAATAGATTCTGTGGAGGAGCTTTCAAGCTTAATGCAAAATTTAATGCAGATTCATTCCTCTCCTTGCTCAGTCATTTTGAATGTGACGACCACACAGTATACATGCTCACTCAATGGTGTCTACCACCCCCACTGACTAGTACAGTGAAGTCATCATTGTTCACACATGTACATTCCAGTCCACTCTCCTTGGCTGTCCGGTTACATTGATGTTGCACAAACCTTTCTCATTATATTAATAATGGCTGGACTTTTTCTGGACAGACCTCGTATGTGTATATGCATATGGAGAGAGAGAGAGATTTAAGGAATTGGCTCATATGACTATGGAGGCCGGAAAATCCAAGATCTGTAGGGTGTGCTGTCAGGCTAGAGACCCAGTGAAGACCTGACGTTGCAGTTCAAGTCCAAAAAGTGTCAAGCTGGAGATCCAGGGAAGGACCTAGGCTAGAGACTCAGGGTTGAAGTTGAAAGGCTGTCTACTGGAAAATTCCTTCTTGCTCAAGGAAGTGAATCTTTTGTGCTTTTTAGGCTTTCAACTGATTGGATGAGGCCTACTCACATTGTGGAGGGCAGTCCGCTCTACTCAGAGTTAACCAATTTAAAAATTAATCTTACTAAAAATAATCTCACAGAAGCATCCAGAATAATGTCTGGCCAAGTGTCTGGGCCCCATGGCCTGGCCAAATTGACATAAAGTAACCATCACAGTCTGGGATTCTTACTTGGTTGTGCCCTCTGAAGCTGTTTCAGGGAATCAAAACCCACATTTTCTCCACATATGTCACAGGAGGAGTTGTTAGAAAACCTGCTGAAGGTCTCTGCCTCCCGGGGCAGTATGTAGGAGGAGCAGGTTTGGAATCAGACCTCGGTTCAGATCCTAATGACACAGGATCTTCTGAAGAAAGAATGTTTACACGGTAAAGGCAGGGACTTTGTTCTATGGTGTGCCTTTAGGCGTGTCCCATTTTCTGGCACATAGTAGGCATACTTAATTTAAAAGGTTTTATTTATTTTAATTTTTAGACAAAGGGAATGGGAGGGAGAAAGAGGGAGAGAAACTTCAGTGTGTGCTTGCCTCTTGCATGCGCCCTAGTGGGGGACCTGGCCCAAAACCCAGGCATGTGTGCTGACTGGGGATGGAACTGACCACGCTGGCTCAGTCCACTGAGCCACACCAGCCAGGGCGGTGAACTTAAACTTGGAAGTCCATCTCCCAGGCTCCTTCACCTTTGCTGTTCCCTCCCCCTGTAGGAAGGTTCAGAGTGGGATGATGGTGATAATAGTTGTACATGTATAATGATTGTACAATTTATTTGTAGGTAAATCCCTCAAGTTAGAGTTGTAAGTGAAAACTGAGTGATTCCATTACAGATAGTAATCTTTTGCGGCCCCTCCTCTGCCTTGCGGAAGCTGTTGTGCTCTCTTCCCCTTGGGAAATCCCAATCTGTTGCCCTGTAATGACAGTTTATAAGTAACCAGGAGCAGTCATGAAAGTATGCTCGCCTGAGACGTGGCTGTGAGTATAGAAGGGGGAGAGCATTCCTTTTGCCTTAACTTTGTTTCTGCTCTGAGTGATTGCCCAAGCTTGTAATTACTTGCAAGAGAACGTAAAAATTGAAGCTCCATATGAAAGATGTAAAGCTCCTTATTTAGAAATTGCAGTAATTTGCTACAACTTGAGTAACTTGAGTACATAAGTCTTATCTGTCTTTTTACCTGACAATTTAGAGAAGCCAATGGAATGATTTCCCACCATCTAGATGATCTTTGCTCACCTTTTATTTCCTGACCCAGTTATTAAAATGTGGTGTGTTTTATTTTTTTGTTTGTTCTTTTCGGTCATTAGAGAGGAATTACCTACCCTTTGGATCATTTCTGCCTCCCTGTATCCTCAATAGTGATTTTAGACATGTCCTTGGTTTTAATTCCAGAGCTAAGTTATAATTTTGTAATTATCTTGGTAGTCAGTTAGCTCATTCTCTAATCATTCTCTTGCTGAATATGATTTTGGTTTATCCAGAAAACTGTTTTTCATTTTTCTTCAGTGGCTTGAACATTAGTAATAAACTTCATGGGAACAAATAATGCATGGTCTTGAAATCATATTTTTTTTGTCTGTATGTTTCCTCCATGAACTACCTTATCTGGAAGATGTCTGACAGTTGTTATTAGGCTGAAATATGAAACAGCTTTGCTCGTTTGTGTAAATTTGTTTATGTACATAATGTGTACCATTTTCCCCTGGCAGAAATAGCTTTTAATGGCACCTTAAGGAAGAGAATTGCTAAGCTGTTTTCTGCATTTTTCTTTTTAAATAAAAACACAATAACTTCTCTGGAGTTTATATAAATTTCTGGAGACACACAAAAAAGTATTCCATAAAAAAGAAAGGAAGGAAGGAAGGAAGGAAGGAAAGAAAAGAAAAAAGAAAAGAAAAGGAAAGAAAGAAAGAAATCAGTCACAAATAGTGTGACCCAGTTGGTTGGGCATTGGCCCGCAAAGCGAAAGGTCTCCGTTTCGGTTCCTGGTCAGGGCACATGCCTAGGTTGCTGGTTTGGTCCCAGTGTGGGGCGTGTATAAGAGGCACCGATTAATGTTTCTCTCTCACATCAGTGTTTCTCTCCCTCTCTGCCCCTCTCTCTAAGATAAATAAATTAATTAATGCAAAAAAGGCACCTTTTAGTGCTAGTTATGTTGGTAAGAACATAAGACAGTATGAAAGTTCATCATGTTATTTGAATAAATTGAGTCAGTAATTCAAATATGTTATTACTGCTGATGATATATTTTGTGTTGAGATTAAAATGATTACATTTTTAATTACTGTGTGGGCAGTAGTCAAGGCTGATAAATCACTTTATTTGGGTGTTTATAAATAACTGGTTTGCCGCAGCTACTTAGGCATTGTCTTCTGAATTGATAACAATCAACAAACACTATCGAATATGTTTAATATGTGTTGAGCTTTGGGCTCTTCTGTGTGGATATTAATATAAATAAGACAGTCCCCTTACTCCTCAAGAAATTTTTGGTCTTGTGAAGGAGATAGGTAGAGAAAGCATTTGTAAGATAGTGTGATAAGTGCTGATACAGGTATATACAGAAGGTGACCATATATAATTTATTGGCCGAACTGTGACTCTTTTCAGAAAAAGGGGTGAATAATAAGTATACATGTTTGAGAAGTTGGATAGTCCGAGTGTGTGTACAATTTTTTATTTACTTATTTTTTAAATAAGAACATAGACCATTGCTTAGCCGTCTTTGTAGCACACAACATCGAGGGTGACTGTATACTTTACTGTCACGCTGGGACACTTTTTGGTGGTGAGCGAAGTGCTGTTAATACTTGTGTTGGAACAGGAGGCATAACTAGGATTCACTAAGGCAGCCAGTGCACATGGCCTCCTGCATGTAAGGGTATGGAGGTGCTGCCCAGCAGGGATGTCTGCCTTCAGTAGGAGGTGGGGAATCATCAGGAAGGGCTTTCTCAGAGGAAGTGATACTTGAGTCGTTTCAGGTGAGTAAGATTTAACTAGGCAGAGATGTGGGACATGCTAAGTTGAAGGAAAGGCATGTTTGAGGTAACTACACATCAGAACACCTGGAGGAATAGGAGGTGTGTGTGTGTGTGTGTGTGTGTGTGTGTAGTGTAGTGTGAGAAGGTACACAGGTAGTATTTCAGGGAGGTACCTGTATACTAAGGGGTTGGAAATTCAATGCAAATTCTGGGGAGTCGTTGAAGGACTCTAAGGGTTAGATGGCCTCATCATTTTGCTGTAGTGCCTCCCTCCTACATGTTGGTGGCTCTGGAAGCTTGGAGGAAATCCACTGGTTCTCTTTCATTTTCTCTGTTCTTGTAGTAAACATTTATCTTAGAAACTTTCCACCAACTTCTGTTTAACCCACTTGCTGGATTAACTGATACTTTCCTTTTGTGGGATGAAGCTTATTGACCGATGCCCATCTGAATGATTCAGGCTTGTAGGCGGTTTGAGGGCCACACTACTCATCCTGCCAAGTTGAGTTGTAGGCTAACCGTGGATCGGTTATGTACTGCTTTAAACCAGTTTTTGCTCATGCTACTTAACCTTCTTAAGTGTGGATTTATTGAATATTATCTAAATTGGTGAAATATGATTATGAGAAGAAAGATTTTTTTCCTATAAGTATGTAAATTGAATTTTTGTGAAGATCTGATAAAGAGGTCACTTGAAAATCTTGCTGTTGAATTAAGCGAGGGGATATGGATGAATATAACTGTTTGCTCAAGTATCTAACGAGATTATTTTGCAAGTGTCTTGAAGTTTTGCTCCGTTTTAAGAAGGCCACACTGGCAGTCGTAGCCAGTACAAGAAAGATGATCCCTATCATTAATCTGCAGACCTAAACTCAGACAAAAGGCCCTGGCCTGGTGACTGGTGAGTGAATGCGCCTTCAGGTGTCTTACATTATTGTACACCGAATTGGATGCATATCAGTCTTTAATGAATCCCTACTTGCACTGCCTCTTTCAGCTGACAACATCTTAGTCTAAATTGCATTTGCTAAGGGCACCTCTTCTTGTAAAGAGTTTCTGGTCTAAGCTAGGCACTATGCTAATTACCCAAATTACATAGCAGAACGTACCCTCTCTCAAGGAGCCTGCATTCCAGCCGGAGGGATGGACACAGAAGCCAGTGGTTTGTCAGGTGGGGTGGGGAGAGAAGCACCGTGGTAGAGGTGTGCACAGGACATGGTGGCCACAGAGAACGGGCACCTGGGCTCCGGAGGCACGTGAGGGGGAGCTTCTGGGAGGAAATAAAGCTCTAGCTGAGTTTTGAAGGTTTAGTAAGTGTTTACAGAGAAAGGGGG
>PVKM010005297.1:0-48375 GCA_004027735.1 Carollia perspicillata
AAATGAAATAGTAGAGCCGTAGCTACGTGATGGTCATACTGTTCCGATTTTTTAAGTCTGACGTGAAATTTCCTATAGCTCATGAATTAAACAAGTATGACAAGTTCTGTTTCAGAATATTCCAGCTGAATATTTCATGCCCAACTATTTGTAAAAAGCCCTAAAGTAATACTGTGAACACTGAATGATGACTTCTCCATTTTGAATGTTTTGCATTTCTTAAAAAAATGAGAAAGGTGAGTCTGCTGTTATAGGACTTAATAGAAAATTGAAATTTAGTACATTCCAATCTAAGCAATACTTATTAGTTGGGAATTCAAAATACCTCTGACTTATTGTACTTTTTGGAAAGCGAACAAGGAATTCAATGGGAGTGCCCTACCTAGCATGGCTAAAGACAGCGTAACTGTGGAGCAAACGGCATGCACGTTCACCCCCAAAGACCTGGGAAATAAGCACAGATGATACATACAAGGGCTTAACAGTTACTGCAGCTCAATAGAAATCAGCTCATCGCAGAGTAAGCAAGTTGATGACAAGGTAAGATGCAACTAAGAGTGGTGGCAAAATAATTCACTGTTACTATTTGTTTAATTCAGTCACTCTGAGCTAAGGCAACTACAACCAGGGAACGGTGCTCTCCACTCCAGTATCTGGGGAATTCAGGGATTTCCAGCACAAAGACCCATCAGCTGAAGGGCAATGTGACAGAGGATTCAGAGAGATTGGTTGGCTAATGGACGGGGAATAAATTCTCCCAGAACGCTCCCTGCTCGAACCATTGGAAATGGAGTCGCCCTTCAGATCATCTGTGTGCCTGTTTCTTTTTTCCATTTTCAATTTATAATAACAATAACGACCTAGACATAGGACATTTCCTGGGCTTTAATGACTGTCTGAGGTTAATGGCCCTCAACTACACCTCAGGCCATCAACCCCTCCCAGCTAGTCATTAATCTCCAGGAAATATCCTGTTCCAGGGTCATTATTGTTTCAATATCAACTATACCTTAAAAGCTTTATGGATTCTGCAAATACAGATCTCTTGCCAATAGAGGTTATAAAACCTGTTTAGAATTCTGAAATTATCTTGAGTTTCACCTTTCAGACATGTTTTGTTCAAAACTATAGCTACCTTAAGAAAACATTAAACTTTATCTTTGCTTGTTTACATTTTCTGAGGAAAGAGGACTATTAAATATTACAAGGACCCAATGAATATCAGTGATGACTGGAAGAAAAAGATGTGCTCTAAAGGGAAGCACCCTCTCTTCTGAACCACTATATGCCACAAAGTAATGCCACAAAGGCATTACTCAGCCTTTGAAAACACTGTTATTTGTGAAAATAGCTCCCTAAAATGATTTATCTGTTTAAGCATCACCAGACTACAACCTGTGCATAGAATTTCCAAAATACAACCTAATTCTAAAATCTAATTTTTCACTTTCATCAGAAGCACTCCTGCTTGTACATTAATATTATTACAACATTCTACCCACAGCTGCTGAAACATGGATGAAATACAGCTTCTAGAAGGGGACAGCTGTCAGGGTCCTCATTCAGCAGCAAGGGGAGGCGGTTGCCCAAGAAGCATTTGCGATCTAGAGAGCTGGTATAAACAAAGGAGGAAGACAGAGCAGGCTTTGAGAACAAGGAAACCCAGCAATGGTAAGCAGGGTGTGCCCAGTAAACAGGCAGACCACAGAAATATGGGGACTAGGGCAGGCAGGACATTGGAGAGATGGGAAGCACCAGATGGGCCCAGCTTTGCGTCGGAGATCCATGCATAGTGGTTCTGAGAACAGAGTCTGACTACAGAATTAGCCAGAACTGCATTTTCAGGTAGACTTGTGACAGAGTCCCAGACCCTGAAACCAAGGAATAAACTAGGTCACTGGTCACAGGAATAGGCACAAGCCGAGGTGCCAGCCCAGAAGCACAGTCAGAGAAAACAGGAAGGCAGACTGACCAGACTCTACCCAAGTTAAGATTCCCATGATCAGCAAGGGAGTGATCCTGGAGCCTGATTCACAGTTGAATCTGTAGCTGTTGGGTGACACGCAGCTATCTACCCCAATATTTCCTTTGAGGCTTCCCTAAATTATAGTTATACGTTCCCCTCTGCATTCCTAAGTACTTTCTACCCACCAATACTGCAACATTTTATTACACAGTAGTGCCTTCTGAAACATACTCATTTTCTAGTCATCTTTGGGTCATTTCATTATCTAAATCAATACTTATTGGGTACTCATAAAACTGTTTGCTAAATAAATAAAGAAGGATTGAATACAGTCATGAACCATATAACATTTGGTGATTGATAAACTGTATATACAACAGTGGTCCCAGAAAATTATAATAGAGCTGAAAAATTTCTATCACCTAGTGACATCATAGCTGTCATAACATTGTAGTGTAACATTACTGATGTGTTTGTAGTGGGGCTGTTGTAAACAAACCTACTGTGCTGTGAGGTACATAAAAGTATAGCATGTACAGTGATAGTAGTGAGCTATACTATTTGTGTGAGTACACATGATCTTTGCACTATAGCAAAATTGCCTAAAGACTCATTTCTCAGAACATACCTCTATCATATCATTAAGCAGCACACCACTGTATATAGCCAAAACTAAGCCAATCATAAGTCATTTATGGTATGACTATTACAGCGTAATACTACCTCTGCTAAACAGAAGACAGCCCAAAATCTCAGTGTGTGAAAGACTTCTCTATAATTATCAAATGGCACTAGCAAGCAAATTTAAAAAGTCATGCTTCCACTGTACCACAAAAGAACACAGAAAAATTGAAAAGCTAGTATAATTACATCAAATTTCAGGGTAAAGTTTTAATAAACATTTGCTTGCAGAGACTCTAGGTATCCTTTTTAGGTAAACCTCCATAGATTGATCACTTTCTAATTGCAAATTTTTTAATTAAAGCTAAAAAAGCAAATTTAAAGTAAAGTAAAGTAAAGGGTGATTAAAACAGAGATCAAGCATCAGTTACTTCAGAAGAAATGATCTCCTTGAAAATCAAAACACTGTCACTAATATGTAGGGTACACTGAATAACTGCTCTGTAACTCCAGCTCCACAGTATAATTAGGGAAATTCCTCCTTCCTATCGTACTCTCCCAGGCTTACAGAAGAATAAATCAGAAAAGGTTGAGAGGTATATTTTCAGGTATGGGAGATTTTTTTTATTGTTCTTTCTTAATCCCAGCAAGACGTTTAATCTCTCTTGTCCTTATTTTCCTCATTTGTAAAATAAAGAGCAGTTGACCGATATGCTAATGAATAGAACTTCAAAATGGAAAATAATCTAAGCTCATATTTTGATTATACCTTTAAAATGCACGACTATAGAAATATATTCTTTGAAGTGCTTTTATTGGGGGGTGGGAAAACGACCCGAATGTTTATAAATTTGGTCACAGTGAAACATTTGTTGACGACCTCATGTAGATTGAGTTGTGTCCCCAAAATCCCTGTATTGAAGTCCTAATCCCTCAGAACGTGACTTTATTTGGAGGTAGGGTCAATAAAGAGGTAATTAATTTGAAATGAGGCCGTTAGGGTGGGCCCTAATCCCATACGACTGGTGTCCTTGTAAGAAGAGGGAATTAGGACACAGACACACACAGAGGGAGGGCCCTGTGAGGACACAGAGAACACAGCCATCTGTGAGTCACGCAAAGCAGCCTCAGGAGAAACAACCCCACCGACACACCCTGGTCAGCACTCGCGGCCTTCAGAACTGTGAGGGAATCTCTGTCTGTGCTTTAAACCACCCGGGCTGCAGTACTGTGCTATGGCAGCCCTGACAGATTAACACAGGCCCTGTCCTGGCCCTCAAGAGGAGGCAAATATATGAACAGATAAATTGTATGGCAAGAAAGGAATTTTGAAGCAAATATGAATATGATCAACCAGCAGAATTTTATGCAGTGAATGAAATAATTACAGAGAGTATGTAGCAACCTGAAAAATGTTCATAAAAATATTAAATGAAAGGCAAAATATAGCAACATATCTATTTTATAATAACTATAAAAGATGGTTTGGTCATAGACAAAAAAAGTAGAAGAAACCTGGAAAAATACAGGGTTTTTATTAAGAAGAGATCCTTGGTGAACTTTATTTTTTTAAATTGTTGTTCTAGTAGCAATAGTGCCATAAATTTAAAAAAATGTAATTTTAGTAGTCGTTTGAGAGTTTTGAGTATCACCATCTACTGAACCCTTTGGGGAAATCTTAGGAGGAGCTTCAGGCTGTGACTAGACATCCAATGGACTCACCAAAGAAATTTAACCCAGCCTGGACCCCGGTGTCTTCTCAGATGCCTCATGAAGAATATTCAGCTGACACTCAAGCTATCTCAGAAGTACTAGCAAAGAACCTTGGTAACTTGACTCTCAATCCTAGTACCAAATTGCCTTCCCTGCTACCAGAATGTTCACCTGAAAAGCAGGGGAGATGAAAACCCTTACATGGCCTTGGACTGGGGCTGAGTAAAGGCATGCTCTACAGGAAGAGGCATGGAGTGAGGACACTGTCCACTCATTGCTCAGAAAGAAAGGATGCAAAGGATGTTACAAATTATTAGATACCACACCCTGTCTCTGTTTCAAAAAGACCCACAGGAGAGGAAACTTGAGATTGAATCAAGATCCAGAAGATTCAGATGTCGCTGTCGTTACTGCCTAGAGCATGGAGATCCTTCGGATAATATTAGCATGGAGAATAATTATGACATGGAGTTGATTTAGCCATAAACCTTATTCTTGTATTTTTTTCTTGCTGGTGATTTTAAAGTCATTATGCAGCAGCCTGGGAAAACTTCTATATAAGGATAGACTGTAGACCAATATTTTGATAACCTATGATAGAAGTTCTGTGATCTTTTTTTATTGCATCTTTTTCTTGTCTACCTTGACACCAGTAACTTACAGGGCATCTATGTAGTTTACACCTGAATGACTTCAATACACTTCCATTCCTTTTTTATTTGCCCCAAGGAAGGACTAATATGTCTTGGGTATTATTGTTGTGTTTTCGAAGCTTGAAGTTGGTAAGATGAAACTCAACATCAAGAATCAGAAGCAAGTAACCTGTGCAGAAGGAATGTAAAAAAGGAAAACAAGACAGTGGGTGGTTCGGCTCGAGCATGATTGGTACAGGGTGTATCAACTAGATTCTCTGGTTTTCAAAAATTTGAATTGTAACAAATATTTCCATGTGCTATTTCAATTTTTAGTAGCAAATATATGTGCACATAGGGCATCTTATTAAAATTTGAGGCATAAAGAGACATTTAATTTTAAAATAAAATATTTAATAAATATTTTTTGCCAGTTCAAACTTTAGTTTATTGCTAATGGCTCCTTCCCTCCTTCTCTCTCTCTCTATCTCTCTCTCTATCTCTCTCTCTCTCTCTCTCTCTCTCTCTCTCTCGTTCTCTCTCCTTCATATTTCTGTTGAAGATATTGCTTTTGAGAAAACTAGTCTGAGAAGATCCTGAAAGGAAATTCAAAGAAAGTTCATGAGCCTAAATATTGTATAGAAATAGTCACTGAAAATAAGTAGGGACATAAGGACAATGGCATAATTGATTCTGTATTCAAAAAAGAATGACCTAAAATGAGGTTCTAGAGCCTTCCCTGGATATGAGCCTCAAAACTGGGCTCATTTATAAAATTATTTCAGAAAAATATGCCAAAGTGACATGCAGACAAGCAAGATGAGTAGAAGAAAAAGTTCTCCATCCCCAGGAGGCAGCAGGAAAGCCAGGGCCCATGCACCTTCCCCCAGAGCTCACGTCCTTGGCCAGTCCCCTCCCAGCAGAAGGGCAGAAGCTCAGCAAACAGCTTAAATGCCCTGCCTGGATAAAGAGAGGGTGTTTCACAACAGGTTGCCACACAAAGGCCACTGCACTCCTGGCAGCAATGCAGCAAAATCTGACATCTCTCAGTGACTCTTCTGTGCGGGGCAAGGCCTGGCGTGGAAAAGTTACCAAGGTGAAAACAAGCTGCTCTGAAGCTGTGCTGGGTGTTAATCAAGCCACCTCCTCAATGGCAGGAAGGCTTATACCAAGGACCTCAATTTGCCCCCAAGGCCCTGTTTTTGCCTTGATTTAGCAATTCTCAACAGTCATCTATTGTCCTCCTCTCACACAAGGCCCCAACCTTGGGGTTCTGCTTCTCCTGCGGGCTTGCCTTTGGTAGCCCCTCAAGGAGAAAAGCTCCCCAGGAAGGAGAGAGAGCTTTATTTTTATCCCAGTTGAAGTCGCTACCCAATCCATTAATAGCTAGGATAACCTTGGTCCAGGGCATTTCCTGGAGAAGCTCTAACCTGCTGGGGTTAATGAACTCTCCCTACCATTAATTCCTGGGAGAGGCCATTGGCCTGAATTGTTACTTAATTACTCTTCTGTGTACAGCTTCATAAAGCAATGAAATGCCTCCTTTCAGGAAGAAGGGAGATGGTAATGGGGGTCATCAGAGGCCATTAATTTTACAAATAGTTTGTTAGAAACTACAGTGTGTTAAGAAGTCACTCTGGACCACAAATCACCTGTATGTGGTCCTTATTAAGTCAAGATCCGAAACCTTCCAGATTAATATGATTCACACACCCATAAAAAGTTACAAACAGTGAAGACTCTGCCCAGAATGCACATACTCCAGTGTGCAGAAATATATTCATTATACATATTCTGCAACTGATTTCATAATATTTTCCTCCTCTAGCTCCTATTCCTAAAGTTGGCAGAAAAGACTCAATGGGGTCAATTTGAGATATCATGAACTTTTCCCACCTAAAACTCTCTTTTGGGTAATTTCCCAGTGTTTTAGGGAGATTCTCCCTCACCACAGAGCTCTTCTTTTACAGAAGGTGAGAGGTGCAGGAAAAGCTATGAATCCTTAAAGCGTTGGAGGAGCTTCAGGTCTTCACGCCTCCTCTCAGTGTTCCTGGAACGGCTGGCTTCCAGGCTTCATGCTGGCCCATAGACTTTGCTATTGGCCATGATCTGTCTGTGGATTGTGTGTCCATCTCAGCAACACCTAAGGTGCGCCGTGTACTAGGCCTCATAACACATCTACACTACCAAGTCTGAAAATGTTCAGCTGCTTTCTCTGCACCATCGTTTTTAAAACTGCAACCCCTTCCCTCCCCCACACACACAATGCACACTGCGCTTCCTCTTACCCCCATCACTCATTTGTTTCTTCGAGCATTCTCCTATCACACCAAAAGAAAAGCTTCCTCACCTATTTTGTTGTTTGTGCTACCTCTGTCCCCACATACACACCCCCTGGAATGTAAATTCCATGAGGGCGGTTGCTTTGGGCTGTTTTGTTCACTCTCTCTGCCTAGTGCTTAGAAGAGTGCCTGGCATACACAGGTGCTCTTCCAATGTTTCAGAGTTCGTTGAATGAATGAATGGTTGGTTGGCCACATGATAGACTGCTGGACTTCGGACCCGGAATTCCCATGTTAGTCACACTTGTGCAGGGAGGGAGCTCAACTTGCCAGAGAAATGGAAGGAAGGGGTTACCCCTTCAAACTACCCAGAAGTCAGGCCCATTAAACCTACTTCTACCAGAGGAAAGACTCAGCTGTGAAACACAGGCACCCATCTAGGCTCTGAACCCAGCACCCATGATGAGAAACCATTGTCATCCTCCCCACTGTGACACGCTGCCCCACCCATCCAATGTCAATAGCAGAGTCATGACCTCTTGGAAGGTTCCAAGATTCTATTGGATAGTTCCAGTGGGGAAAGATTAGACTCTTCAGAAGCAAATTGACTAGGGCAGAATCAGAAAGACCATACACATCAGAAGGGAGGTAGAGTTTATTGAAATAATGGAGGAAAAGAGGAAACTAAGGGGCAGACTGAGCCAAATTACTTAATGCTGCTTGGTTTTTCTTTGCTCGATTGAATACTAAAGATCTCAATAACTAAGGATCCTTGCAGAGGCCAGGCTGGAGAGCAGAGAGACTACTTTTTCAGGGTGGTTTTGCATGCCACCCTGGTTTTTATTTAAGGGCCATTCCCATGGGCCCTTAAGTAAAGCAGCTAGGCCTAGAGCAAAAAGGGACTTAAGGACAATTGATCATCTTTATTGATTCTTACTGCTGCGTATAAGTTTCCAAAGGGTTTTTGGTTGGCGAACCATCTCTGAGTATACCTGCTATCAGGACACACATTGACTTTGCCAGCATTACCCCTATATCCTCACTGTATCCTTACTAGGGTATAATCAGATCATGGGCAGAGAATCAGAAGGCTGGGTTTTGTCATGGCCAAGTGAAAGGAGCTGCAGGGAGAAAACCAGTTAATTTTGTTCCTGTATTTTGGGACTCTTGGCTACTTACTCTGTGTTTCATAAATGGATCCATTTCCCCAATTCATTAGATACTCCTCTGCTGGTATTTTAGGGGATCTACAATGGAAGAACACAAGGAAAATCAGCTAGATTATGAGTAAGTAATCGTGGTTATTGTAAAACCACATCCTAGGACCAAGATATGAAGCAGGTCTGCTATTGATGCTTTCCCTCATCTCCTAGTCTCCCTCTCTCTTTCTCCTACCTATCCATCCCCCACTGCACCTCGCCCCAAGGACTCTACGCTTTACTGAAGTGAGAACAGTTGTAAATTCCCCATCCAAGCCAGCCTTTCCAAGGCGGGATTTTCTTTTCCAAAATCATCCCATTCCTACTCAAAAGTTTTTCTGTCTCACTACCTTATTCCTGGTTAATCATTTCAATTAATTAATTGACACACAGGAAAATAAATATTTATTGAGACTTTCCCATGTGCCAGGTACCTTTTCTGGACTACTCTAGCATTACCATTCTTTTTTATTAAATTTTCTTCAAAACAGAAGTTTACATTTTCATTAAATTTACTGGGGTGACATTGGTAAATTATATCGATTTTCAGTGTATACAACTGTAATACATCGTGTATATATTGCATTGTGTGTTACCACCCAAAGTCAAAGCCCCTTCTGTCACCGTGTATTTTACCCCCTTTAGCCTTTACTATCTTGCCCCCTACCCCCCCCTTCCCCTGTGGAAACCACCGGACTGTTGTCTGTGTCTTTGAGGTTTTTTTGGTTTTTGTCTTGTCTGTTCATTTGTTGTTCCCAGTTTTATAACCCACATGAGTGAAATCATATGGTTCTTGATTTTTTTCATCTGACTTATTTCACTTAGCATGATATTCTCAAGTTCAATCCATGTTCTCACACATGAGAGTACTTCACCTTTTGTTATGGCCGAGTAGTGTTCCATTGTGTATTTGTACTACATCTTCTTTATCCGATCACCTATGGGAGAACACTTCGGTTTCCATGTCTTGGCCATAGTGAATAATGCTGCAATGAATAGGAGTGGATCTATATTTACAAATGAATGTTTCCCATTTTTTCAGGTAGATACCCAAGAGAAAGGTTGCTGACTCTGTTCTTAATTCTTTGAGGCACCTCCATCCATACTGTTTTCCACACTGACTGTACCAATTTACATTCCTGCCAGCCGTGAATGAGGATACCTTTTTCTACACAATATTCCCAGCTTATTGTTATTTGTCTTGACGATAGCCATTCTAACAGGTATGAGGTGGTATCTCATTGTAGTTTTGATTTTCATCTTCCTAATAGCTGATGATGTTGAGCATTTTTCATATATCTGTTGGCAATTTGTATGCCTTCTTGAGAAAAGTGCCTGTTCTAGTCTGCTGCCCATTTCTTAATTGAATTTTTTTGTTGTTGTTGAATGGTATGAGTTCTTTATATATTTTGGATATTAGATCCTTGTTGGAGATTTCGCTTGCAAATATCTTTTTCCACTTAGTTGGTTATATTTTTTGTCTTGCTGGTAGTTTCTTTTGCTGTGAAGAAAATTTTTGGTTTGAGATAGCCCCCATTCATTTGTTTTTGCTTTTGTTTCCCTTGCTTTTAGGTCAAAATCATAAAATCTTCTCTAAGATCAATGTTCATAAATTTAGTACCTATGTATTCTTCTATGTAACTTACTGTTTTGGGCTTGGATTTAGGTCTTTGATCCATTTTGAGTTAATTTTTTATGTGGTGACATGGCAGTCTATTTTCATTCTTTTGCATGCAGATTTCCAATGTTCCCAGCCCCATTTATTGAAGAGGCTTTCTTTTCTCCGTTGTGTTTGTGCTTCACTTGTTGAAGGTCACTTGTCCATATACATGTGGGTTTATTTCTGGACTCTTAATTCTGTTCCATTGGTATGTGTCTGTTCTTCTACCAATACCAGACTTTTTTGATTATAGTCACTTTGTGGTACAATTTGAAGTCAGAGATTGTGATTACCTCAGGATTTGTTGTCCCCTCACCCCTCAGGATTGCTTTAGCTATTCAGGGTCTTTTGTGGTTTGACACAAATCTGATGATTTTTTTTGTTCTATTTCTTTTAAAAACACCACTGGGAATTTAATGGGGATTGCTTTAAAACTGTATATCGTTTTAGGTAATATGTTCATTTTTACTATGTTGATTCTTCCAAACCATGAATACAAAATATCTTATCATTTTTTATATCTTCTTCAACTTCTGTTAATAATGTCTTATAGTTTTCAGTCCTTCACATCATTTGTTAGGTTTATTCCCAGGAATTTCATTCTTTTTGTTGCATTTGCAAAGGGAATTTGTTTTTTGTTTATTTTTCTCAAATTTTGTTGTTAGTACATTGATTTCCTATCTCGACACTATTTCTTACTGTATTTTTTACTGTATGTTTATTACTTCTTATAGTTTATTGGTGGAGTCTTTAGGGGTTTCTATATAAAGAATCTTGTATCTGCAAAAAATTATATTTATACTTCATTCCAAATTTAGATGCCTTTTATTTCTTTCTCTTGCCTGATTTCTCTAGCTAGGATTTCCCGTACTGTTTTGAATAGCAGTGGAAAGAATGGTCAACCTTGCCTTGGTCTGGATCTTAGAGGAAAAGCTTTCAGTTTTTTACCATTGAGTATGCTATTAGCTAACAGTTGTGATACATGGACTTCATTATGTTAAGGTACTTTGCTTCTATACCCATTTTATTGAGTGTTTTGATCATAAATGAATGCCGTATCTTGTCAAATGCTTTTTCTGCATCTATTGATATGATCATATAATTTCTATCCTTTATTTTGTTAATGTGGTATATCACATTGATCCATTTGCATGTGTTGAACCATCCTTGAGCCCCTGGAATGAACCCTGGTTCATTGTAATGTATTATCTTTTCTATGTATTGTTGTATTCAGTTTGCTAGTATTTTGTTTTGGATTTTTGCATCTGTATTCATCAGAGATGTGTGTGTGTGTGTGTGTGTGTGTGAGTGAGTGTGTGTGTGTGTGTGTTATTCTTAACAGGCTTTGGTACCAGGGTTAAGTTGGTCTCATAAGATGTGTTAGGAAGTATTTGTCCCTCCTCCAGTGTTTTTGAAAGGGTTTGAGAAGGATACCAAGTAATTCTTTGAATAATTGATAGAATTCACTATTAAAGCGATCTAGTCCTGGACTTTTACTTTTGGGGAGGTTTTTAATGGTTGTTTCAATTTTCTCACTGTCATCAGTCTGTTTAGATGTTCTATGTCATCGTGATTCACTCTACAATGGTTATGTATTTCTAAGAATTTTACCAATTATTCTAGGTTTTGAATTTGGTGGCATATAGGCTTTCATAGTATTATTGTATGACCCTTTGTATATCCGTGGTGTCTGTAGTAACTTTTCCTCTTTCATTTCTGGATTTATTTGAGTCTTTTCTTTTTTATTCTTAGTGAGTTTAATGGGTTTGCCAATTTTCTTAATCTTTTCTTAGAACCAGTTTTTTCTTGCATTAAGTTTTTCTATTGCCTTTTTGCTCTCTATTTCAATAAATTCTGCTCTAACTTTTATTATTTGCTTCTTTTGGCTAACTTTGGGCTGCGTTTGTTCTTTTTCTAGTTCTTTAAAATGTAACAGGTGGTTTATTTGGGATTTTTCTAGTTTCTTGATAACATGTAATAATATAAACTTCCTTCTTATTACCACTTTTGTTGCATCTTAATAGATTTGATGTGTTGTACTGTCATTTTCATTTGTCTCTGTGTATTGTTTTTAATTATATTTTATTATTTATGCTATTGCCATTGTCCCAGTTTTCCCACCTTTGTCTGCCTCTACCAAGCTGCACCACTTCCTCACCCATCTCCACACTGTAGTCAATGTTCATGGGTCATGCATATATGTCCTTTGGCTACTCTATTCCCCATGCTGTACTTTACATCCCCATGACTATTCTGTAACTACCAAATTGTACTTCTTAACCTTTTCACCCTTTTTGCCCATTCCTCCAACCCCTTTCGTATCTGACAACCATCAAAATGTCCTCTGTATCTACGATTCTGTTTATCTTCACTTGTTTATTCTGCTTTTAGTTTCAGTTGTTGATAGGGATGTATTTATCATATTGTTCATATTTTTTATCTTTTCTTCTTCCTAAAGAAGGCCCTTTAACATTTCATATAATACTGTATTGGTCGTGATGAATTCCTTTAGTTTTTACTTGTCTGGGAAGTACTTTACCTGTTCTTCGATTCTAAATGATAATTTTGCTGGGTAGAGTAATCTTGGTGGTAGATCCTTGTTTTTTATCACTTTGAATATGTTTTACCAATCCCTTCTAGCCTGCAAAGTTTCTTTTGGGAAATCAGCTGACAATCTTATGGCAGCCCCCTTGTAGGTAACTAACTGCTTTTCCCCTTGTTCCTTTGAAGATTCTCTTTGTCTTTCACTTTTGGCATTTTAATTATAATGTGTCTTGGGGTGGGCCACTTTGGGTTCATCTTGTTTAGGACTCTGCACTTCCTGGACTTGTATGTTTATTTCCTTCACCAAGTTAGGGGAATTTTCAGTCATTATTTTTTCAAATCAGTTTCCAATTTCTTACACTTTCTCTTCTCCTTTTGACACCCCCCCCCACCCGATGTGAAGGTACAAGTGCTTGAAGTTGTCCCCAGAGGCTCCTTACACTATCTTCTTTTTTTTTTCATGTTGCTATTCTGATTGGTTTGGTTTTTTTTTGTTTTTGTTTTTGTTTTTGTTTTTGCTTCCTTATATTCCAATTGCTGATCTGATTCTTGGTTTCATCCACTTCATTATTGTTTCCCTGTAAATTGTCCCTTATTTCAATTAATGTATCCTTCATTTTTGACTACTTTTTTATGCTTTTGAGGTCCTCACCAAGTTCTTTGAGCATCCTTATAGCTAGTATTCTGAACTCTGCATCTAGTTTATTGCTTGTCTCCATTTTGTTTAGTTCTTTTTCTGGAGTTTTGTTCTATTTTTTCATTTGCGCCATGTTTCTTTGGCTCCTCATTTTGGCAGTGGTATAGGCTCCTCTATCACCAAGCCAAGGTGAGTCCACCATGTGGGCTATGTACACCCTCCTTTTGTAGTTGAGCCTTGATTGCTATTGGCATGTCCAAGATCAGCCACCAACTCTATTCTGTCCAGGGTCCCACAATATAAGCTACTAAGAGATCTTCAGATAGCTGCTACTCTGCTGGGCTGAGAGGTGCCCAGGTAAGGCCAATCTGTGCACCAAAGCTGGCTGCTGCTAGTACCTGGCCTGGGGCAACTTTGGAAGAGGTACAAGGTTGATGGAAGCAGATGCTGCTTGTTTATGAGGATTTAGGAAAATCTGAAGCAAGGGCCAAAACAAGCCATTCATATGGAAAAGCCACTGGAAACAGCTTGGGTGGGCCTAAAAGTTGGGTTCAGCTGTGCCTCAGAGTATCACCAGTGTGGGGCAAACAGTGTGACCCAAGTTGGTGGAGTCTTAGATATGGCACCTGCCTGCTGGCTTTGTGGATCTGTATGGGGAGGTCTCAGAAAAGGAACAACGGCATCTACCAGCACTGCTATCTGGGAGAAAACACCCTCCAGCTGTCAAGCTGATGCTGGACAATTCATTTTCTCCACATACGTCTCTTGTGCCTTTCAATCACCTGCCCCCATGCTTGAGCTCAGGGGGAATGAGCCCAAGTAAGTCTGTGTGGGGGGGCCATTTAAGAAGAAATGCCTGAGACTCCAGATGTTTCTGTTTTCCACAGCCTTAATCCCTACTGGTTCTTAAAGCCAGAAGTTATGGGGACTTCCCTTTCTGGTACTGAAGCCCTAGGCTGGGTGTCCTGGTGTGGGTCTGGGACCCCTTGCTCCTCGTATATCCCTCCTGATTTTTATCCACCATACATGGGGTGTGGGACCAGCCTGTTCCACATCTCCACCCCTTTTACCAGTCTTAGTGTGGTTTATTCTTTAATTCCATAGTTGGTTTCTTCTTTAATTCTGTAGTGGTAGGATTTCCACTTAGCTCAATTTTTGATGGCTCTGAATGATGGCTGTTCTATAACTAGTTATAATTTTGATGTGGTTGTGTGAGGAAGCAAGCCATGTTTCTCTATCTTTTCATCTTTCTTTTTATTTCTTCTTTGACCCAGTTGTTTTTTAGTAGAATGTTTTTCATCTCCATATATTTTATTTATTCTGGCTTTCTTCATGCAGTTGTTCTTCAAATTCAGAACAATGTGATCAAAGAATATATTTGGTATGATTTCAATCTCCTTAAATTTGTTGAAGCTAGTTTTGCATCCCAACATATGGTCTCCCCCTGAGAATGTTCCATGTGCACCAGAAAACACTGTATTCGGTATTCTGGAATGAAAGGCTCTGTAAATGTCGATTATGTCCATTTGGCCTAATGTGTCATTCAAAGCCGGTATTTCCTAATTGATTTTCTGTTTAGATGATATATGCATAGTTGTCAATGGGATATTTAGATCCCCTACTATAATTGTGGTTTTGTCAAATTATTTCCTTTAATTCTTGTAGTAGTTGCTTTATATATTTCGGTGCTCCCTGGTTGGGTGCATATATATTGAGAAGTGTATGTCTTCTTGATGTATTGTCACCTTTATCATTATAAGACGTCCACCTTTGTCTGTTACTTTTTTAATCTGGAAATCTATTTTGTCAGATATAAGTATGGCACACCCACATTTCTCTGGATGCCATTTTCTCAGAGAATCTTTTTCTACCTTTCCCTTTGAGGCTATATCTGTCCTTGCAGCTGAAATGTGTCTCCTGAAGGCAGCATGTGGTTGGGTTTTGTGTTTTGGTCCAATTTGCTTCTCTGTCTTTTTATTGCTAAGTTCAGTCCATTTACATTTAGGGTGATTATTGATGTATGAGAATTTCCTGTAGCTATTTCATCTTTTGTTTCCTGGTACCTCTATGTCTCCATTGTGGGTTTGTTTGTTTTTTCCTTGTATGACTGTTGTTTCAGTTTGGTAGTATTCTATGATTTTTTCCACTGTTTTCTCTTTTTTTATGTAGTGTGTCTCAGTTTGGGATTTTTGTTTGTGTGGTTACCACTGGGTATATGGAAAAGAAATTTTCATATACACAGTAGTTCTTTTTCTTCTGAATCTTATCTCCATTCCCCTTTGCAAATTCAGAACTATACTCCCACCCCTTTTATGTTTTTATTGTGCCAAATTATCCCTATTTATGCTGTAAGTTTGTTTCTGAATTTCAATAGCTATTGTCTTCTTCTTTTTATTTTTAATGTTTTATCTCCTTTAACCTTTATATGTAAATGTATAATACCCATTTCTGAAAAGGGATGGCAATATCCTGCTTCTGTCTGTTGGTTCATTGTCTCAATTACAGTTTTGTAAACTTTTTTGTTTTTTGTTTCAAGTAAAATTAACCCCCTCAAGTCTTCAGTAAATGTGGTTTTGTGGTGGTAAATTCCCTCAGCTTCGGTATATCTGGAAAAGTATTTCTCCTTCATATCTAAAGGATAACTTTTCTGGATATATTATTTTTGGCTGATAGTTTCTCTCTTTCAATGTTGTAGATATTTGATTCCACTCTCTCCTAGATTGTAGGGTTTGGGCTGAGAAATCCAATGATAACCTAATGGGCTTACCTTTATAAGTTACTGTCTTCTTTTCCCTGGCTGCCTTAAGAATTCTTTCTCTGTCATTAATTTTTGACAGTTTTAATATAATGTGCCTTGGAGAAGGCTCTTTTGGATTAAGACAATTAAATGCTTTTTTTGCTTCTTGGATTTGAGTATCTAATTCTTACTATAGGTGTGGAAAGTTTTCATCAATTATTTTTTTAATTTAACCATTGTATTTTTTCCATTACCATTTAGTCCCCTTATACCCACCTCATCCAGCAATCACCACACTGTTGTTCATCACCATGAGTTTTTTGTCCTTTCTGCTCAATTACTCCACCCCATCCGTACCCATCCCCTGCCCCCAGCTGTCATCGTACTCTCCATCTCTGAGTCTGTCCCCATTTTCTTTGTTAGTTCAGTTTGTCTATTAGATTTCACATATGAGGGAAATCATATGGCATTTGTCTATCTCTGACTGACTTATTTCACTTAGCATAGTGTTCTTCAGGTCCATCCATACTATCACAAAGGGTACAATTCTCTTCTTATTGGCTGACTAGTATTCCACTGAGTAAATTTCCCATAGTTGTTTTATCTACTCATCTACTGATGGACACTTGGACTGCTTCTATAACTTGGCAACTGTAAATAATGCTGCAATGAACATATGGGTGCTTATGTTCTTTTGAATTAGTGTTTTTGGTTCCTTTAGATATATTCCCAGAAGTGGGAAAGCTGGGTCGAAAGGCAGCTCCATTTTTAATTTCTTTTTAAAGTTGGTGCTTTTTCTCTTTTTTTTAAAGATTTTATTTATTTATTTTTAGAGAGATGGGGAAGGGAGAGAGAAAGAGAGGGAGTGAAACATCAAAGTATGGTTGCCTCTAGCACACCCCACACTGGGGATATGGCCTGCAACCCAGGCATATGCCCTGACTGAGAATCAAACCTGTGATGCTTTGGTTCTCAGACCTGTGCTCAATCCACTGAGCTACACCATCCAGGGCCTCCATTTTTAATTTTTTGAGGTATCTCCACACTGGTTTCCACAGTGGCTACACCAATCTGCATTCACACCAACAGTACAAAAGGGTTCCCCTTTCTCCACATCCTGGCCAGCACTTGTTGTTTATTGATTTATTGATGCTAGCCATTTTTAATTGGGTTGTTTGCTTTTTTTGTTGTTGAGTTTTGTGAGTTCTTTATAAATTTTGGATATTAACCCCTTATCAGATGCATCAGCAAATATGTTCTCCCATTCTGTGGGTTTTCTTTTTATTTAGTTGATGTTTTCATTTGCTGGGTAAAAACTTTATAGTTTGATGTAGTCCCATTTGTTTATTTTTTTTCTTTTGTTTCCCTTGCCTGGAGAGATACAACCAATAACATATTGCTATGAATAATGTCCCAGATTTTGTTGTTTTTATGTTCGCATACAACTTTTGTGGTTTGGGGTCTAACATTTAAGTCTTTGATCCATTTTGAATTTCTTCATGTATGTGCTATAAGAAGGTGGTCTACTTTCATTTTTCTGTATGTATCTGTCCAATTCTCCCAACACCGTTTATGGACTAAACTATTTTCAGCCCATTCTATGCACTTGGTTCCTTTGTCAAATATTAATTGACTATAAAGCTACGGCCTTATAATTGATTGCTATGGCATTATTATATAGTTTGACATTAGGTAGCATTATTCCTCCAACTTTGTTCTTCTTTCTCAGGATCACTGTTGCTATGCAGGGCCTTTTGTGGTTCCATATAAATTTTTGAAATATTTGTTCTAGTTCTGTGAAATGTGTCATTGGAATCTTGATAAGAATTGCTTTGAATCTATAGATTGCTCTGGGTATTGTGGACATTTTAATGATGCTAATTCTTTCTAACCAGGAATACAGTATGTGTTTCCGCTTGTTTGTATCTTCTTCAATTTCTTTCTTCAGTACCTTATAATTTTCCAAATACAGGTCTTTTACATCCTTGGTTAGGTATATTTCTAGGTATTTTACTCATTTTTTAGCAATTGTGAGTGGGACTACCTTCTAATTTTCCTTTCTGTTCATTATTGGCATGTAAAAATGCAACTGACTTCTGAATGTTAATTTTTTATCCTGCTAATTGCTGAATTCACTTATCAATTCTAGTAGTTTCTTGGTGGAATCTTTGGGATTCTCTATATACAGTATCACATCATCTGTAAATAAAGATAGTTTTACCTCTTTTCCAATTCGAATGCTTTTTATTTCTTCTTCTATCTGATTCCTGTGGCTAGGACTTCCAGTACTACATTGAATACGAGAAGTGAAAGTGGACATCCCTGCCTTGTTCCCCTAAAAGGAAACACTTGTAGTTTTGTCTGTTGAGTATGATGCTGGCAGTATGATATGGCCTGTATTGTGTTTATGTATATTCCTTCTAATTCCACTTTACTGAGAGTTTTTATAATAAATGGGTGGTAGATTTTATCAAATGATTCTTCTGCATCTATTGATATGATAATGTATTTTTCATCCTCATTTTGTTTATGTGATGGATCAAATTTATTGATTTGCAAATATTATGCCAATCTTGCATTCCTCAAACAAATCCCACTCAATTATGGTGTATGGTCTTTTGATGTATTGCTGTATTTGGCTTGCTAATATTTTGTTTAGAATTTTAGCATCTATGTTCATTGGGAATATTGTCTTATAAATTTTTTTGTAGTTTCTTTATGTGGTTTTGGAATTAGGATAATGGTGGCCTTGTAAAATGAATTGGGAGCCTTCTTTCCTCTTGAATTTTATGAAATACTTTGAGAAGAAGAGGAGTTAGTTCTTCTTGGAATGTTTGGTAAAATTCATCTGTGAAGCCATCTGGTCCAGGGCTTTTGTTTGTTGGTAATTTTTTTTATTACTGCTTCAGTTTTATTAGGTACAATATGTCTATTCAGATTCTCTGGTCCTTCCTGTTTTATTTTTGGAAGACTGTATGTTTCTAGAAACTTATCCATTTTGTCCAGGATGTCCATTGTGTTGGCATATGATTGTTAAAATATTTTCTTACAATCCCTTGTATTTCTTTGGTGTCAGTCATCATTTCTCCTCTTTCATTTCTGATTTTATTTATTTGGGTCCTCTTTTTTTCTTGATGAGTATGGTTAAAATTTTGTCAATCTTGTTTATCTTTTTAAAGAAACTGCTCTTGGATTCATTGATCTTTTGTAACATTTTTTCAGGCTGTGTTTCATTTATTTATTCTCTGATCTTTATTATTTACTTTCTTCTACTCACTTTGGGCTTTGTGTGTTTTTCTTTTTCAAGTACATTTAAGTGTAAAGTTAGATTGTTTAGTCAAACTTTTCTTGTTTTTTGAGATAGGCTTGTAATGCTATAAATTTCTCTCAGGATTATTTTCCCAGTTTCCCACAGATTTTGGATTGTTGTGTCCTCATTTTCATTTGTTTCAAGGTATCTTTTGATTTCTTCTTTGATCTCGCTCATTGTTGACCAATTTATTGTTTAGTAACGTGTTATTTAGCTTCCACATCTTTGTGTGATTTTTTGGTGTTCTTCTTGTGATTGATTTCTAGTTTCATAGCATTGTGGTCAGAGATGATGCTTGAGATGATTTCAATCTTTCTGAATTTATTGAGACTTGTTTTGTGTCCTAACATGTGGTCTATCTTGGAAAACCTTCCAGGTGCACTGGAAGAGTATGTATATTCTTCTGCTTTGAAGTGAAAGGCTCTGAAGATATCAAATAAACCCATCTGATCTTTGTGTCATATAAGGCTACTGGTTGATTTTCTGTCTGGAAGAGCTATCCATTGAAGTTAAGAGGCTGTTAAGCTCCTTCACTATGACTACTTTCTGTCCTGTTTACGTGTTTTTTCTACCTTGTATTCCAAAGCACTGATTCAATCCTCTGCCTCATCTAACCTACTGTTTATTCTTTCTGGTGTATTATTTACTTAAGATATTGCTTTCTTTATTTCTGGTTGGTCCTTTTTATGGTTTCTATGTCTTTTCCTGCTGTTGAGTTATAATCATTACTTTATAATCTTTATCTGATAAATTGCTTCCCTCCACTTCATCTAGCTCTTCTTCTGGAGAATTCTCTTGTTGTTTCATTAGGGGTCTGTTTCTTTGTCCTTGCATCATAGCTGGTTCTTTGTGTTTGTTTCTCTGTATTTGTACATCTGTAAAAACTCTGATATAGGCCTTTGTCTAATGCTGCTTGTGACTGGCCCTGGACAACCTGTTTGGAGCTATCAGCCATCTACAGCATGTGGCTCACTCTGCTGGGCTTGTTTGTGTGCAGGAAAAAAAACAGGCTAAACATCAAGGCCAGGTTTTATCAGCACTGGGCCCTGGGGAGGATCAGCTGCAGTCTCATAGAACTCCCAGAGACCCACTGTAGTTAAACTAATCAATGATATAGCCTCAATTTGTAATCAGCAACCTGACTTAATGTCCATAGGGTGGGGCAGGACAGAGTAATTCCTGTGGGTGGGGCTATTGATTCCCCTCTGATTGATGTCACTTGGAAAGGAGCGATCTCCCTGAGAAAGACAGCTTCTGCAGTATGGGGAGTCATTCAGCACAGGGATCCTGGCTGAATCCTTCATTTCTCTCCCAAGAGCCATGAACTCCAGGCTCTCCTCAGGCATTTCTATCTCAGCCATGAACCTCAGGCTCTCCTTCTGCCAGAATCAAGGCTGCAAACAAAATTTTGTGCATTGGCCCTTTAAGAGGCTCCCTGTGTCTCTAGCCATCTCTCCCTGGAAGAAAGAAACCTTACTGCTTTTCACAGCTGGATGTTATCCGGGTTCTTTTTTGCTCTGATGCTGTAGGCAGCTTAAATTCCACACTTCTCAGGTAGAAACCCTCAGCCACTGAAATATCCTTCCAGAACTTCAACTGCTGCCCATGGGAGCCCAACCTGCTCTCTCATGCCTCCTCTGCACTCCCTACCAGTCTCATTGTCGTTAAGTGGTTTCTTTTCTCTGTCTGCAGTTATAAGGCTTCTCTCTAACTAGTGTTCACTTGGTTGTTCAGAATGATTTATCTATAATTTACTTGTAATTACAGGTTGGTCTTGGGAGGAGGTTAGTGCAGCTTCCACTTACTCCTCCGCCATCTTGGATGATCATCAAGTATTTGTTTAAATATTCTCTCTGTTCCCTTCTCCCTCTCTTCTCTTTTTGGTATACCCATTACTCTTATATCACCTTTCTGATGAAGTCAGATAGTTTTTATAGAGTTTTTCCTTTTTCCTTTTTTTTTTTTTACTCTCAAGTCTCTCTCTTTTTTCATCTGCATCTTTTCTAGATTTCTATCTTCAGTGTCACTAATTCTTTTCTCCATCTTGTCAGATCTGTTTCCTAAGCTTGCTAGTTCATTCATCATCCCTTTTATTGAGTTTTCTTCTCCAGAATTTCTGTTTGGTTCTTTTTTAAAGTTTTAACCTCTCTGGTCAAGTGCTCCTTTTGTTTATCGATTTTATTTCTCAGTTCATTACAATCCCTATCTGTGTTTTTGTGTATCTTTTTGAGTTTTTTCAGAACTGTAGTCTTCAGTACTGTGTCATTTAAACCACACATTTCTGTCTTTAAGTTTATTTTCTGAAGATTTTTCACTTTCTTTCTGAGCCACCTCATTGCCTTGGTTATTTTAGGTATTTGATGGATTCTTTCTGTCTAGGCATCTATGACAATTGGATCATTCAGAGTGGCATTTCCTGTAGGTTGATAAGAAGTCTTTCTTTTGTTTTCCAGTTGGTGGCACTGAAGCACAGGTTTCTTAGTTTCTCTTGCACTGGTTTGCTTTCTAGAATCTCTGAGGGAGGTGGAAAATGCCCTTTATATTCTCGTGTGATGGGCATCTCCTTTGTGACCCAATGGCCTTTGTCTCAGAGCACCACCCTTATGGGGAAATGTGCTAGGCATTGGAGTTCCAAACCATCCCCTTCAACCAGATTCTGCTGGCAATACAACCACAATGATTGGAAGTGGAGTAAGCTGGAGGAGGTCAACTGGTACCTTTGTACCTTTGTCTCTTCTAAGTATTGGCACTTTCCATATGTCAGACACCTCACCTCTGTATCTCTATCCTGTCACAGGGATTAGCAGCAGCATGTACCCACCATTCAGGGAAAAAATGCCTCCATGGTTCCAGTACCCAGGATTGCAGATAATGTGTTCTGTAGCCCTGCATTCACTACTACAGCTTGTTCTGGAGCCCACTGCAAGCTCTGAGGGGGTGAAAAGGAGTGAGCTCTGGGAGGGTGAAGGAAGGTGGCCAGGCTTCTTGGCTTTGTTTTTCTGTCTGGCAATGGCAGCTGCCAGACAACCACAGCCACACCTCTATATTCAGTCTCTGCCTCGGTGGTCACTGGGTTCAGCTACAGCATGCGCCAACCACTCTGGCAGAGTTCACTCCTTGCTCCTCTAGGCTCAGGGAGTGCACAAGAAGCTGATTCCTCCCCTCTCCCAAGACCCAGAGTAAGCTCTAGGCTGTGTCCATCTGTGGCATCATCCTGGCTCTTCTCCCTTCCCTCCTCCCTAACTCACTCCCACTCACCTGCCTACAGAAGTTTCAATGTGTGGTTCTCCCAGACATATTTGTGTGTTGTGCAGGAAATCCTTTTTTTAATTATAGCTGTTTAAATTGTTGTAACTTCAAGGGGAGAGACCAGGGAAACCTCTCACCCAGCCATTCATCTGATGTCATCAATATTTGCATTGTTGAAAGTGGCTGGCTGGATCATATTTGTGTCTGTTCAGTGGAGTGATTTCCCATGGTAGATTCTCAGACCTTGTAGTGGGCAATAGAGAAGTTTTGAGATGATAGGAGGGAGAGAGGGACTAAAACCCTACCCGTCATGGAAATCTTCTGTGGTTCTGCATAAAGCTGGGCTCAACCACTAGTGATGTGCCAGCTTCCTGGATAAAAGTACTCAATAAAAGTGTATTACATGAGCAGATTTTGGGAACAATTTGTGTGATAATCCATTCTTTTCAATGCAAGAGGTTGATTTAAAGAAGAAAGCTTCCTCTGGAATCAGAGTGGGGTACTTTGGACAAAAAAACATGGGGAAGACCTCCTTTGCTGACTGAGTTTAGAATTATTGAAACAAATTATAGAGCATGATTGAGAAATATAATTTCCTAAGAATGAAAAGAGAAAAAGTATTCTCCCAGAAACAGTCATGTTAATGAATTACATGTATTCTAGATATCCCCTTTGGTCCAAAGTTTTTTGATCTTAAGATAACTGGCCCTTGTTCATTTTGGGGGCTGAGACTACAGGTCCGAGAAAGTGGAAATCTTAAGATTGGCCCAATCAAAGAGGAACATTAACAGTTTAAACACAGACCTTGAAAAGGATATGCAGAGAATAGATGAAGCAAATCAGGAACTTCTTCTAAAAATTCATGAGAAAGAAGATGAGATTCGGAGGTGAGTGTTGGGATTTCATAAGGGGAATTCCCAGTCCTAAAGGAGGGAGGAAGAGTGAAGAAGAGACAAAACTGAATTTTCCAGCTTTCTCTAGAGACCTATGTCTTGTATAGCAAAAACTTTCTTCTTCATTCCTTGGAATTTCTCTCTTATGTAAATCCTGAAATACGACAACTTTCAGACAGATTTCTAAAAGACTAGGGGAGATTTAACTGAGTTGAGAAAACATTGGGTACTTGACTTGGGAAGCCGGGGAATCTTACCTTTCCTACCGTTAAAGTGAATCTGATTTTAAGGATCCAGGAAAGAAGGGTTCCAAACTTGCAGTTTGTATTAATTATCATTGAAATACCCTTAAAACTGATATGTGTTTTATCAGTTCTGAAACTGCCAGTTTCTCAGTTTGTGCTTGTATCATCCAGGCTGGAAGGTGAGATCACTCAGACCAGAGACTTGGCAGAAGATGAGGAGTGGGAGAAGGAAAACTGTACCACACTGGAAAGGGAAAGAGCCTTGCAGGAGCTCGAAGAAGAAACAGCCAGACTTGTAAGCAAGAAGCTGGGAAGAGCCATTTGAAAAGTTTTATTCCTCATTTTACCCCTCACCAACTGTCAGATAAACTAGTCCCACCTTTTTACATTCAAAGAAGAGTCAACTCAAAAGTCATGGCAGAATGTGGCCCTGCGTGGAAGGGGGTGTGTGGTGGGCAGGGTTTCTTTGGTAACATTTAATACTGGTAGCCCTACATGTGGGCATCTCTACCCCTAGAAATTTGGTGTGTACATATTTAGATCAAACCATAGGGTTTTTTCCGACATCATGAAGTAAGATGGAGTTTCTGTAGGAAAATATCACTGGGGTGAAATGAAGAACAATCAGTTGAATGAAGATAGATGGTGGTGTGCAGATGCACACTTACACTCTGCCTCTTTCAACAGGAGAGGAAGAATGAGGCTCTGGTCCACAATATAGAAGAACTTCAGAGAAAGGTGGGATAGGGCTCTGCATTCCCCGGTGTCCCCATACCATTCTCAGTCATCAAAGAGGGAGGGAAATCATGAGAGAGGAACCCATATGTTAGGGAGGCTGGTGCTGGGGTGGATACTACTCCTGCTCCACTCTCCTGGGGCTGAGCTTCATGACCCACATACAGTGATTCCCCCTGGAAGCCTCGGGTGAAAGCAGTACGTGGGGTATTCAGGGTCTTCAGTGACCTCATGGGTTCTTCATTCTAACACAAGGAAATTCATTCCAACAGACACTCTGTTGAAGTAATTTGACTGGAACCTTTGTGGTGAGAGGTTAATTTTACTTTCAGCACAGACTTTTAAAAAATATTTCCTAAGAATTCCATTTTCCTTGTCCAGGCATTCCCTATACCTCAACTCTAAATCAGAACACAGTGGGTTTTCTATGATGTCCTACTTTCTGACCCATGCCTGCAACCCTGAGTGACCCAGCATGGGTTAGGGGTTCAAGGAAGTTCTCCTGTCTTAAGTAGACTCTAGTTTTGGTAGCTAAGATGAGTGAGAAGATGGAGGTAGAATAAAGATGTACCCAAGTACCCACCAAGGGACTATCTCCTGGCAGTTTTTATCAAGGCCAAGTAACTGGCCTCCACACATCAGAAAATGCCTTTGTCTTCTATATCTTTTAATTAGATGTATTTTTTACTTGAAATGTATTTTTTCCAAACCATAGCTTACAAGGAAATTACCTAAGGCAACCAAGTATGAAAAGGTCAATCTAAAGGGAACGCCAGAAGAGTCAAAGGTAAATGAAAAAACAATTTTAAATTAGTTTGGGGTATATGACCAGGAAACAAGCCTTCAAGTGGAAACAACTGTCAAAGTTGGGATAAATTCTTTGTAGTTTTAGTCCAAGTCAGGCTTAAGCCTGAGACACTGAACACTGAATTCTCCTCTGCCCTTAGTAAGAAATTTTACTCTGAAGCCATATATTTTGGTTTTTGTTCTCTTTCCCATCAGAAAAAGGACAACACAAATACACAAATACTTATGTAATACTGGAGACAGCTGAAATCCCTATTTTAAATCCTGGCCCCAGCATTTAATGTGGTTGATGTATGAAGCTGGGCAATTTAATCAATTCCTGCCATCCTCAATTTGAAACTGAAAGAAGTCATGTATATAAAAAAATGTGTATATAAAATATTCTTTCCCTTTTTTGAAGGACTAAAGTCTTGAAAAGTCACATAATTTTAAAGTAATTTTGTAAAAGTCTGGCTGACATGTATGTGTGAATTCATAGAGGCAGAGCTAAAATGCATAAATCTACTATGTTAGAGAGATTACACACCTTGTCTATGATTCCAGTCCAGAAAGAATCTATTCAATGATTTGCTCCAATATTTAGTGACTCTATCTGCTAAGCACAACATGCAGTGTTTAGCATTTCTCTGACTGCATTCCAAAGCTAACAATCTGAGCACAACTACAACCCATCAAATCAAAGATACAAGAATTTAAGACATTTATTTTATTGAGAGCAGATAAAAGTCTTAATACTTCCTGTACAATTAGTTTTTTCCTTGTCTTATTTGCTTCTCCTTAGCTTATTAAACCCAAATTTAAGCCTAGATTCAATGTATGAAGCCTCTGAAGATATAGACATACTGAAAATAGAATAGAAAATGAAATATCAGGGAATTACTACCCTATCTTCTGTTGACCAAATTGGTATCAAGGCCCCTCTCCCCACATACAAAACAAGAACTCCAAATCTCTCAAGTAATCTTGCTTGGCCATGCTTATCCAGAAAAAAAATTTAATATATTCTATTGATGATGCTATTACAGTTGTCCCAATTTCCCCCTTTGTCCCTCTCCACCAGGTACCCACATTTCCTCCAGCAATTCCCCCACTTTGTTCATGTCCATGGGCTGTGCATATAAGTCCTTTGGTTTCTCTGTTTCTTATACTGTTCTTAGCATCCCCCTATTTTGTACCTACCAATTATGCTTCTTAATGCCCGCACATTTTGCCTCATTTTATCCCTTCCCCATCCCAGCTGATAACCCTCCGAATGATCTCCATATCTTTGATTCTGTTTCTGCTCTGCTTGTTTGCTTACTATGTTTTTTTAGATTCAATTGTTGATAGTTGTAAATTTGTTGCCATTTTAATATTCATAGTTTTGATCTACTTTTTCTTAAATAACACCCTGTAACATTTCATGTAATAATGGCTTGGTGATGCCGAACTCCTTCAGCTTTACCTTGTCTCAGAAGCACTTTATCTGCCCTTCCATTCTAAATGAGAGTTTTGTTGGATAGAGTATCTAGGTTGTAGGTCCTTACTTTGCATCACTTTGAATACTTCTTGCCAGCCTCTTCTAGCCTACAAAGTTTCTTTTGAGAAATCAGTCGACAGTCTTATGGGAACTCCTTTGTACGTAACTCTGCTTTTCTCTTGATGCCTTTAAGATTCTATCTTTATCTTTAACCTTTGGCATTTTAATTATGATGTGTCTTGGTGTGGTCCTCTTTGGGTCCATCTTGTTTGAGACTCTCTGTGCTTCCTGGACTTTATATCTAGTTCCTTCACCAAATTAGGGAAGTTTTCTCTCATTATTTTTTCAAATAAATTTTGAATTTCTTGCTCTTCTCCTCCTCCCTCTGGATCCCTGTGATGTGGATGTTGGTACATTTGGAGATGTCTCAGAGGCTTCTTAGGGTACCCTCGTTTTTTGAATTCTTTTTTCTTCTTGCTGTTCTGATTGAACGTTTATTTCTTCCTCATGTTGTAAATCATTGATCTGACTCTCAACTTCACCCTCTCCACTGTTGGTTCCCTGTAGATTTTTCTTTATTTCACTCACTGTAACCTTCATTTCTTCCTGGGTCTTTTTTATTTTGTTGCCATACTCACTGAGTTCTTTGAGTATTCTGATAACCAGTGTTTTGAACTGTGAATCTGATCATTTGGTTATCTCTGTTTCAGTTAGTTCTTTTTCTGGGGTTATGTTCTGTTATTTCATTTGGACCATATTAATTTGCTCAATTTGGCAGCCTCCCTGTGTTTTGTCCTATGTATTGTGTAGAGCTACTTAACCCCCTGTCTTGGCAGCATGAACTATTGTAGAAAAGGCACCTGTAAATTATGTGGGGTAGAGCCTTAGGTAATCACCAAGGTGTTTCACTGCTTTGTGGCTCTGTGTTGGGGGAGAGTTTGGAGACGGGACAGTGCAGCTGCCTGGCTTCTGGAGGTTTTCCCAGCAGTTGCCTTGTTTCCAGTCACTTCACTTATTCCTTATATGTGACTAGCACCCTTCCAGCCCTTGCTCTAGTGCTGAATCCCCGATTAGAACACACCCCAGAGGGGGTATGTTCTAAGTCCATGCACGCCCTTTAAGCAGAGTTTCCTGGAAATCTGACAGTTTCTTCTGTGACTCCAACCTCCACTGGTTTTTATAGCCAGAAGTCATGGGGATTTATGTCCTGGCATTGGAACCCTGGGCAGTGTGGTCTGGCCTTCTCCTGGGATCATTTGCTGCCAAGATATCCTTTCTGATTTTTATCCACCACCCATGAATCTGGGACAGCCTGATCCACTGCCACCACCTATCTGTACCACAACTCCACGTGTCTCCACAACTCTCCTGTGTCTCCACCCCTCCTGCCTGTCTGGATGAATGTGGCTTCTTTAAATCCTTGGTTGTTGAACTTCCATACAGTTCAATTTTCTGACAGTTCTGGGTGTTATTTGTGTTGAGGCAGAGTATGTTCACCTACACTTCTATCTTAACCAGAAACCTTATCCAGGAAACTTTTTATCAGGAAGAGATTGAAGCTAAGACCAGAAAGGATTATGAAGCCCCTTGGCTATTTTTGTCAGGAGTTTTTCTTCTCTCTCCCTAGAACAAGTTTTTCTGGCAGTAACCTGGCTAGAATCTAGTGGGGACACTCTAAGTCTGGCTATGCTGGCTGTGTCAGGTGACCTGAGCTGATAGACAACAGATAGAGAGTTTCAGGCATTGTCAGAACGATGGCTATCATTTTCTTGGCAGTGACTAACCCAACCCTAAAGAGTTCTAGAGTATTATCAACCATCTGAATCGTTCCCTTTTGCCCACCTGTATTCTGGAATTATCAGGTGATATCTCTAATCCTACAAAATATGCAGCATTCCTTTTGCTTCTGTTCCTCTTGCATGAGGGGATCAGTTCAGCACTTGCTTCAAATCCTTGAAGGGCCTTCCCTATCATTCCAGCTTAGTGGCCAATATAAAATAGGCTTTCATCAAATATTTAAGGACAGAAAACAGGGAAGAGGAATACAGGGAGGGAGGATAGAGTGAGCAATGAATATATAAAAGGAAAAGGAAGAGTGAATTTTTTCAAGCTTGATGCTTTTCCTAAGAGAAAAGGCTAAGAAGGAAGCAAGAATTGAAGTTTAGGGGCGAAGCACTGATGGATGGGAAAAGGTTGGAAGTATAGAAAAGCAGGCTCACCAGGCAGCTGTGAAGGATGCTGGATGGTTTGACTCCTCCATCAAAAAGGCATCTGAAATCATGCCTGATATCCTCCAGCCAGCCAGCCATAAGACAACCTCCAGACAGCATTTCAGAATGGAATCCTGTATAGTTTTCACTTTGCTGAGCTACCAATCTCTGTTCCTTTCTACAGCTTAAGATACAGAAACTGGAAGCTTCCTGTGCTGACCAAGAGAAGGAGCTGAACAAGGTAAAGAAGTAAACACTACTTCTCTTAAAGGAAGAGAAACTAAATCCTCAACCAGACCATCTGACACATTCCTCAAGTGACGGAATTTTAAGGTTCCAGATCCAGACCGTTGTGGGACCAGGGAGGAGAGAAAGAAAAAAAAAGATGAATACAATCCCCCGGGTTTACTTCTCTTTGACCTTTTCACAGGGTACATTCCATAATCTATAAGCCCAACAAATTAGTATGCATTCTTCTCCCAACTTTTCCCAAATATCTCCCATTGGGATGGTAAAATACTGCTTGTTTATCCTAAAAAAAATGAAAGCAGTTCATATGTACAGCAAAAATAAATTTAGAACAATTATAAAACTACATTTAGGATCTGGGATGTAGAAGGACACAAGTATACTCTTGTCTATATAGCAGTTTACTGAGAGAAATTTAAGGCTAAATTTTTGCTTCTCAGGTAATGGAAGACTTTGCATTTGTGGCTCAGCTCTGTGAAGATCAGGCCCTCTGCATAAAGGTACAGCTTCTAAGTCAAGGGACAGCAAAGGGTTTGTTAAGGTACAGGATGAAATATATCCAGGCTTTTCAAAGAATACAGTCTGGAACCATTTTAACTCTTCAAGGTGGTACCACCAAAGGACTTTAGGGTCCTCGAAACTCTACCACCAATATCATTCTATTACTGCCCTGGTCTCCCAACCTCTGTGCTCTTAAATTACTAATGAGCACTTTTCCTGTTTATTTATAATCCCTATTGCCCTAGGGGCCTGCCCAATAGTAAAGTGTAGTGAGAGGTTAGTAGTGGTGGGGTGGGGGGCTAGGAGAGGAGATCAAGTGGCAGTGGGAATACCAAGCATTCATGTTACTATGTAGTAATACATGCTTACTAGGAGTAGAAAAATCATAAAGCTTCTGATCAGTAACTGTGGTTTCTTTTCTTTCTCTTTGAAGAAGTACCAAGAAACTTTGAGGAAAATAGAAGAAGAATTAGAGATTCGGTTCCTTGAGAAAGAAGTGTGAGCTTTGGCAAACAAAGGAACATCCTGGTTTTAGTGGTAACTCCATCTCAGCCGGGGCCAGAGCCAACATTTCTCTGACCAGTTCCCAGTTGGAATTGAGTGAGCCCCCACGCCACATGGCTTTTCCCTGTTAGGATCTGGCTGACCCGCTTCAGACCACACCAACTTTAAAGAGCAGGTCCTTCTCCCATTCTTCTTAAAAGACTCAAGAAACACATCTCTCCTTATAATTTTATCATATTATCGATTATTCAAGTTTATATTAAGGCCAAGAACATATGCTTTTAAAAGAGTTATTGGTTAGTCACCTTTAATAGGAGGACATTCCTTATACATCACAGAAAATGCCTTAAAACTTAATACCATCCTTACTTCCCCCAAACATATGAGAACTGAACCATATGAAATAAAAGTGAAACTAATCTCTAGACACAGATTAAAGCTATCATAGCATAAAATTCAAGCTATATTAAACTATAAACATTAAAAATTAGAAAAGATAAATTAGAGGCTACACGGTGAGAAACCAAAACCAAAACCCTCACTTCCATTTCTTGACCCTCTTTGGAAGTCAAATGTAAATTCAGTTAAGTATTTCTATTTATTTAATATTTTGGGATCTTGGGAATCAAATGAAAGAGACACAAACTGCACACAGCCTCTAACTAGGCCAAGTACCCACTGTAGCCGGGGAGTGAGAACACTAGGACTTGGAAATCCTCGCCCCTAACAGACGCCTCCCAGTCTCCCTCAATTCTTCCTGAGCGGCAGGCGTGGCCTGACTGCTGAGCTAGGATCCTAGAGCAGGCTGCCCACTAGACCTTTCTCTGCTATCCAATAGGTAGCAACTAGCCACCTACTGAGTCGTAACAGAGGAACTGATTATTTTTCTTCTTAATTAATTTAAATGTAAATATCTACATATACTGACTGGCTATAATAGTGGACAGCATAGCTTTAGATTCTAAAACTGTTTTTAAATAACCATCCCATAATATGAATATTTGAGAGTATTTACTTATTCAATCCCTATTTTGGTTCTTTTCCACCAGATCAAAAGTCTTGAACATGAACACCGAGAGAAAAAATTTTAAGCACCAAAATAATAAGGTAAGCACTCCACTCCATCTTCACTGTCTCTCAGTGCCAATGCCTTTCAGAGGAGTTTCCCAAATACTACAAGCCAACAACCATACACCCAATCTTCCCATGTGCACTTTCCAAGAAAAGTACTAGGCATAATTCCAAGGCATTCTGAACCTAAACAAGCAAAGAGGATACCCAGGAACAATTTTTTACTATTTTTATAGACACACAAATGACATGGTCTCAAAGAAAATAGCCTAAGACCTCAGAGAATTCAAAATGGAAGTAAGAAGGAACATTTAACTGAGGGTACACTCCATGGAGAGGGGGCCAATGCATGACACCTGCACCACTCATTCCTTCCACCTCTAACCATCACAGTACCCTCCCCTGATGAGCCCAGCACAGTCCTGAATCTTCCACAACACAGACCACCAGGCATCTCTCACCATCTAATCAGAGTTGGTATGTCAATGAAAACATAGGAAGTCATTGCTGCTTTATGATTCAGCTTCAGTGTCTATTCTTATTTAATATCATGATGTCACCAGAACACATACAAAGGCCAGAAAGAAATAGAATTGTATACGAAGCACCAGGCCTCTTGGCCCACATGGCATCTAGTGGCAACAAGTACATAAGACTAAAAGATAAATTTTTGTTGGACTTTGCCTTCATAATTTATATTGTCTTTAAAGCTAAGGTTAGCATTCACCAGAAATGTTATGTTGTTGAGGTAATGTGGCCTTTATAATCTCAGAAAAGAAGCAAGTGTCAATAATTAACCATTGATTGTCCTTGGAGTCATCAGATGTTTGGATGTTTGTTAGGCAGTGTTCACAGTGGCCGTGGTTCCCATTGTCCTGAACTGGTTATTCTGACCCCAAGATTGCGCATCTATTCAGCAAACAAATTCTGAAATTAACCCCTCTAGAACTAAGCCTGGCATGCTCCCTGATGAGTCCCATCATCTACCCCCAGTGGCTCACCAAAGTACTTCCTCAGACTACCTGCCAGAGGACAAACAGAGCTGTCTTTATGAAGATTATCAATCCCATGATGGTTCTACGACCTATGATGTTTGAGCAATCATTATAGAGAGGCTACCTGAGCAGCCCACCGGGTAGCATGCCACTTAATCTCACTCAAGCTATAGAACCAAATTTGTAAGCCAGAAAGCTTCTCACTCTAATTCCATGAGCCTCACTTCCAAAATTTTAAATTATTATAATTCCTCTTCCTTTTTTTATCTCACAAGGAAGTTAAAAGAAAAGTGAAATGACTAAGAACATATTTTAGAAAAGTGATGCCACAGAAATCCAGGATATACCCTCACCTTTACATTTTTTAACTTTTTAAGCCTATCCCTCTGAATAAGTGTGTATGGTTTTCATAGCTGGTAACCTCTCTAAGGATTGCTAGCTCAGGAGAAGGTAAAAGTGTACTTGAGAGAGCCCAGAATCAGAACAGCTGGTCTTCAGGCGCACTGACCTCTGGCAATGTACTTTACCTTTCTATGACCTCATTTATTCCTATCAGTATATTAAAAATGTTACATAAAAGTTTATACATATATAGTTATCTTTGATAGTTTCTTCTTTCTATGCATATAAAAATATGTGTGACATTATCTAAATATAACATTTAACTAGTGGTTCACTGAATATTATTTGGCAGTGATGATCGCTTCCAGAAATTGCTAATTTATCAATGTCCCTCCTTTTTCTCTCAGGTTAAGTCTCTCCAAAATAAAGGAATATGGGTCTGTAAAAAGTAAGTAAATATCAAACTAGTTAGCAAACTAGTGTTATTAAAGACTACATTCCTCAGTTCTAAAATTTTGGCCACCTTGTTCAAAGGCAATTAATCTCAACTTTCCAGTATTAAAAATAAATGGCCTGATAACAATAAGGAGCAAGAATCATATCACCTAAAACAAATGTAGTAAATCTTACACTCATTCCGCTTTTCCTTTAAACATTTGTATTAGCTAATGTATTCGGTTCCCCAGTAACCTGAGTGTATTAGAAATAGGGAGATCTTTTTGTGGCTCATAAGCATGATGATTGGGTTTTCATGCTATTGTTGTGTGATATTCCTCCCCCAACCTTTGTTACAGTGTTAGTGCATATCCTTCTGACATGAAAAAATGTGTAGAAATGGGGAGATAACTTCTAAATCCAAATATACCACCGCCTAACAGCAGATAAAAGAGAGAGAAAAATGACCGTGAAAAGCAGAAAGCACCTAATATCATTCAGCACATAATAATTGCTTGAAAATACTTGTTAAATTAAATAAGGATTCAAGATTCAAACAACTGAAAAGATATTATTCCAGAAGGATCCCCTGTGATAGCAAAGTAAAATTGATATTCGCGAAGCCCCTGCATTTTCAAGAAAAGGTCAAATTACTGTTTAAGGAGGCATAGAGAAACATATATTCAAGGTAGTATGAAAAAAAATTTAGAAAGAATTCTATCAAAATGGTTAACATAAAATTAAAGGTCAGCTCCAATTTTCTGGCAATTTTGTTTAAGGGGAATATCCCTTCATACCAGGTAAGTAAAGTATTATTTGTTTTGATATCTCTAAATACAAAATTCCCAAAACAACTAGCAGAATTTTTCTTAAAACTCCCAGTCTGTCTTTAATATGTACTTTAATACCAGTGCCCAGCATGGAATTGCCCATGTGAGATCCCAGAATAAGAACCGTGTGCCTTGCTAAGAGTTGGTATCCTAGAAAGAACCTCACCACATCCTGCAAGTCTAGTTTATCATATCAAACTACGAATGTCTTTCCTCTTATTCTGCTCCAGCAAAATCCTGTGGGGGCACTGGTATATTGGGCACTGGCTCAAGACATAGGAAAAGTAGAATATTCCTAGGATTTTCCCTGGAAATGTCAACCCACAGATGTCATCTCAAAACCTTCTCATGGATATCATATCCATCTTCAGGGAGAATAGTGGGAAGAGGTTTGTAAAGGGCTTCTGATCCCAATTCTGATCAAGATGCTGTACTAGAAAGGATCCTGGCTCCTGTTACCAAGATTAACTCTACCAGAAAACTTTAAAAACAGGAGTGGGGGGAGAAGGTGCTGTTTTTGACTGGTGGAGGGCAGGTGGGTATTGAATTTGTCCTGGGGCAGGATGCAGCCCCGCACAGCTGGATAAGGGTAATATAGGAAAAAGAAAGAAATTTACAGGGAAATTTATAAAAATGTATTAGGAAATTTTAAATATAACATAAATGAAAGAAGAAAATACCATAGTCATGGGTAGGAAGCCTTAGTATCATAAATACATCAGTTCTCTCCAAATGATGAAGTGAGTCAATTCAATTCCATAGTCCCCAAAAGATTTTTCATGTAATTGAATAAAATGATTTTAAAAAATATTGTATGTGAGACTTCTAGTCTTACATACAGTATTGTGATGGTGGAGGTGGAGGTAAACATGTCTCACCTCTGCACACAACTATAGCAAAAAATACACAGACTACAGAACAAATATCACCTAGAATTACCGGAAAATCAAGCTTGTGGAAGTCCAACAACCAAGGATCTAAAGAAGCTACATTATTCCAGATGTGTAGGGGAGGCAGAGCTGTGGAGAGGGGCAGAGGTGTGAAGATGTGGAGATGCGAGACACAGAGACAGGAATGGGCAGTCTCACACACACATGTGTTAGACAAACAGTGTGAGGAATACCTCAAGAGCAAGGAATCCCAGCCCCAGTCCAGTCCACCCAGCCCAGGGTTCCAGCACCAGAAAGATTAGTCGCCATAACTTCTGGCTGTGAAAACAGCAAGACAAACTGCCAGGCTTTTAAGAGACTCTTCTTAAAGAGCCTCAATGGACTCAGGACTCACGCAGACCCACCCGCTCTGGGATTCAACACCAGGACAACAACTGTAAGGGCACCGATGGCATATGGGGAAAAAGTGAAGTGTGAGTGCTGGGAGACAGCTTCCTCCTGGGCAAAACTCCAGAGGCCAGGCAATAGCATTGTCCCCTCTGAGAGCCCTCCCTCACAGAGAGCGACAAAGCAGTGACATGGGTTGCCCTATTCTGGTAATTACCTGAGGCTCCACCCCATACAACTTAACAGGTATGCTTTTCTATAATAGGCCACACTACTAAGACAGGGAGTCAAAGCAGCTCTACCTAACATGCTGAAACAAATACAGTGAGGCTGCCAAAATGAGGAGACAAAGAATTATGGCCCAAATGAAAGAACAGAACAAAACTCCAGAAAAAGAATTAAATAAAATGGAGATAAGGTACCTATCAGATGCACGGTTCAAAACATTGGTTATCAGGATACTCCAGGAACTCTTTGGGTACTTCAATGGCATAAAAAAGACCCAGGCAGAAATGATGGTTGCATTACGTAAAATAAAGAAAAATCTACAGGGAACCAACAGTGGAGAGGATGAAGTCGAGAATCAAATCATTGATTAAGAACACAAGGAAGGAAAAAGCATCCAATCAGAACAGTAGGAACAAAAAAGAATTCAAAAAAATGAGGATAGGCTTAGGAACCTCTGGGACATTTTTAAATGTACCAAAATCTAAATCATAGGGGTACCAAAAGGAGATGAGGAAGAGCAAGTAATTCAAAATGTATTTGGAAAAATAATGAAAGAAAACTTCCCTAATTTGGTGAAGAAAAGAGATATACAAGTCCAGGAAGCACAGAGAGTTCCAAACAAAATGAAGCCAAAGAGGACCACACCATGACACATCGTAATTAAAATGCCAAAGGTTAAAGATAAAGACAGAATCTTAAAAGCATCAAGAGAAAAGCAGAGAGTTACTTACAAACAAGTTCCCATAAGACTGTCAGCTGATTTCTCAAAAGAAACTTTACAGGCTAGAAGGGACTGGAAAGAAGCATTCAAAGTGAGAAAAGCAAGAACCTGCAACCAAGATTACTCTATCCAGCAAAGCTAACATTTAGAATTGAAGGGTAGATAAAGTGCTTCCCAGACAAAGTAAAACTAAAGGAGTTCATCATTACCAAACCATTATTATATGAAATGCTAAAGGGAATTACATAAAAAAGAAGATCAAAACAATGAACATTAAAGTGGCAATAAATTCACAATGATCAATAATTGGATCTAAATAGCAAACTATAAGGAGAACAGGAATAGAATTATAGATATGGAGATCATGTAGAGGGATATCAATTGAGAAGGGAAAAGGGGGAATGGGGCAGGGGAAGGCAAAGGAATTAAGAAGCACAAATTGGTAGGTACAATATAGACCCATGGCCCATGGACATAAACTAAGAGGGGATTGCTGGAGAGAATGGGAGTACTGAGTGGAGGGGAGCAAAGAGGAAAATTGGGAGAACTGTAATAGCATAATCAATAAAATATATTTTTAGAAAATGAAAGGAAAAAATAAAATAAAATCAAGCAGTAGGGGAAAAAATGTTGTGTGTAAAAGAGTACAGGATCTAAATAAACTGGACAACTTTAAAGAAGACCAAGGAGTGGGGAACATGCCCTTCCAGATATCAGGACTTTCTATGAAGCTACAGTAATTATGATAGTGTGACATCATCACAGCAATTAGAAAACTGACCAATGAAATAGAACAAAAAGTTCAGAAGCAGTGCATATATTGAATTTTGATATGTGACAATGACTGTATATCAGAGGGGAAAGAATGAATTGTTCAGTAAATATTGGGAGGAGGAAATGGTTATCCAGATCTTTTAAAAATAAGATTAGGTTACTACCATATACTATATACAAAAAGCAAGCTCTGATGTGTTGAGGACATAGATACAAAAAAAATGAGCATTAATTATCTACTTTTACCTAAAAATGATTCCAAAATTTAGTGGCTTCAAACAACAAACATTTATTATTTCAGTTTCTAGGGGTCAGGAATTTGTGACTCACTTAGCTGGGTGGTTCTAGCTCAGGGTCTTTTATGAGGTTGTAGTTGGAATGTTGGCGAAAGTTATGGTCATTAGAAGGCTTAGCTGGGGACAGAGGATCTATATTTAAGGTAGTTTATACACACATCCAGCAAATTTTGTTAGTTATTGACGAAAGGTCTTAGTTGCTCATCGCATGGACCGCTCCACAGGACTGACTGTATGTCTCTGCAACATGACGGCTGGCTTCCTCCTGAGAGTAAGAAGGAAGCTGTGATGCCTTAAGTATGTAGTCTAGGAAGTCACACACTGTCACTTCCTCAATATTTTATTCTTTTGAAGCAAGTCACTAAGTCTGATCCACTCTCTAATGAAGGGGAATCTCTTAAAGGGAGAAGTATCATAGAATTTGTGGACATATTTTTAAACTACCATAAACTCTTAATGGAAAATAGTGTCTTTTAGGCCTTTGGATAGGACATGATTTTTTTTAACAAAACACACAAAGTGTTGCCTCTAATTAAAAAATGGGTTGATAAACTAGACTTTATTAAAATTATTAACATGTTCTTTCACAGTTTAGAGCAAGTAAAAATTATAAAATTGAGGGAAGACACTAAATTGCACACAGCAGAAAAGGATTGATATATCACATATAAAGATCTCCTACATTTAATAAAAAGGCCAAACAACCTAGCAGATAAGTGGGCAAGAGGAAACACATAAGACCAATAAACTTATGAATAGATGTTCAGCATTATCATTTGTCAGGAAAGTGAAAGCCAAGACTATAAAGAGACATTACTTTACACCCAATCTGATGGTCCAAATTTTAAAAATTTGAGCAAATCAAGAGTTGGAGAGGATGTAGAATCACAGAAATGTAGGCCAATGATGTATAATTTGGTATCACTACTGTGTAAAACAATTTTCAGAAACAGAAATAAAAATAAAACAGAAAATGAAGGAGCAAGATCATTGCAGACAGTGATACGTGCTAGAAGAAAATAAACCCCAGTAGCAGGAAAGAGGGTAGGCAGCCAGCAGGCCAGCACAGGGGAAGGGGCTGCCTTTGTGCAGGGCTGTTGGGAATAGAGGCAACGGTGAGTGGGAGACATCTGAATACCGAGAAGGAGCCCGGCATGCGTTTACATTTGACTTACTATTTTGTTCCTGGTTTTCTAACCTCTGGTTAATAGTCTGCCGGCTTTCTCTTTTCAGGATTTTTCGATACTTCTTTTTCACCACCCTGTTTTTCATCAGACTGCTGGGCTACCTGTTCTTCCATATAAGTTTTATAAATCCAGACGTCCTCATCAACATACTGCCGGCGATGCTAAGCAGGGGCATCCTGTGGAAGCTAAGATGCTTCTTCTTCCCATCTCTCACACTTGAGGCAGAGGACATGTTACCTCACTGATCCCCAAGAAATATCCTTGAGCAAAAGACACAAGTGGTGTCAGTCTGGGAGATGGCAGAGCTTGTGGAGGGAAAAGGTTTTCTTCAGTTTTCCCCTTGAGGTTTGCCTACTCATCATCTTCCCTCCCCATACTGTCTTTCCAAGATTGACTTGCCCAGTAAAGAGTTCTGTCAACCGATTTCTGTGGCTATATGGACAAGCTAAAGAGTATTGGCTAGTACACAAAACTACATCATTTCTAGAATAATGTCACAGATGCTAAGCAAAGTTAGAATTTATCAATTCTTCTCTTGAACCTTAATCTAAGAAACTGGATCCCTGCAATGCAGAAGATTGCTCACTACTTACATTAGAACTTTTTGGTTGCAAGTGACCTTAGCTGAAGCTAGTTTATGAATTCATAGGGAAAAAAACTATTGGCTCATGAATCTAAAAATATGAGGTTCAGGCATGGCCAAATCCAGAAACCTCAAAGCAATGTTATTTGGTTTCATCTCCCTCTTCTCTCTTTGAGTGAGCATTCTCCTCTTGGTGATGATGTCCTCGAGAGGGTGAGAAGGAGAGACGGATATATCACATGCATACCAGACAAGTTCTACAATGGAAAAAGAGGACAGAGTGGTTCCCCATGCCTCTGTCCAATAGGTGACGTCAGAGCTGGGGGCTACATTAGTCTGAAAAGGAAAGTGACATCCCAAGCACTAAGTAAACTGACCCTATGTCAGCAAAGCCATTCTTAACTGAAAGACTACGCCATACCTTAGATGAATATTTTAAATAGAAGTAACCAAATAGAAGTACCAAAAAATTAAGCGACTTTCTTAATCTGCTAAATTGCATGTAGCAGGCTAATTCTTAACCCCAAGCTTCACAAAAACCAAAGTCTTTTCTCCTGGCAATTACTAGAATAATACACAAACACCTGTAGTCTGAAAATACAAATAACCGTGAGTTATTTACCCAGCACCCTAAATGGAAATACCCTCTACCGTGTCAGTAAGATCTGCATTGCACACACCATTTATTCCTGCAATGAATGGCAGTGGAATTCTAGGATCCAGCGGAAGCTGGCAGTTGCTCCCCATGGGGTGGTTAATACTGCATGAAAGTGGACTTTATTCTTGACAAAAGGGAAAGATAAGTTGTGACCAGTTTCCATGTATCAGAATTCTGCCCCATGACAGGGCAAAAATGCATACCCTCTAAACTCATGATTTCGAAACTTGGAATCATAAAAGAAAAAGTATTTTCACACATTGTAGTTTCAGAGTCATTTAAGAAAACTTTTTTTAATTGCCTTTCATATGTATTTCATTATTCATCTCTGTATTTTCTCTGCTGTAGCTGGGTGGATTAATTCTGAGGAAACAGCTCGAAAGTTATTATAGAAAAGGCAAATCCTACTGCAGGCTTAGAATACTCAGATTCCCCTTTTTGTTGCCTAAAGTAAAGGTAAATGTTGACTGTGGTTTGGGGCCATACCCAGAAGACAGTAGTTGAGAGTGAGAATTCAGAGCACCGATGTCGGCTTAGCAGTCTGGAGAGCCAGCAATAAAAAGTAAAAAGATAAATAAATAAATAGATAGATAAATAAATAAATAATTAGTCCTGGCTGCTGTGGCTCAGTGGATTGAGCACCAGCCTGCAAACCAAAAGGTCGCTGGTCCAATTCCCAGTCAGGGCACATGCCTGGTTTGCAGACCAGGTCCCCGCTTAGGGGAGTGTGAGAGGCAACCAATCCATCTTTCTCTCCCTCTCTTTTTGACCTCACTTCCTCTCTCTCTAAAATACATACATAAATACATACATAGATACATACATAAAATCTTTTTTAAAAAAAAAAACTGTTCCTAGAAAGTAGAGAAAGTTAACAAAACAGTTTCTACCATGTTAACATCATTTCTGTAGAAAAAGATTCAGTGGCCCTTGAAAATAGAAGATGAGAAAAAGAAGATACTGTGGTATTTTAGATGGCTTTACAAAAAGAAGGACAGGGGAAGAAAGGAACAGAAAAATCGAAGGAGAATATATTGATCCCTTGCCGTTGTAAACTTTGACAGCAAACTGTTTTCTATGACAGCTTCCTTAAAATAGTTGAAAATTTTTAATTTTATAATACTGAGAAGCAGAGTTCATCTAAAAGCATGGTTCAATGGTTAAAATCACCATTTCAGAATTTCTCGGAGCTTCCAGGATGGTGAGTGTGGGGGTTGGGGGGAGTGGTGTGCTCAGAGGAGTGTGGAAACCCCTCACCCCTTCCTCTGTGCTTTGCCCTACACACCTCTTCCATCTTGCTGTTCCTGAGTTATATCTTTTATAATAAACCAGTAATCTGGTAAAAAAAATTTTTTTAATTACTTCTGCTAAGCAGAAAAACTAATAGAAGCTCTTCTGTGTTTACAGTGAGAACTGTGAGGGGCGCATTGATATGCAGCCCGGTCAGTGCCTGCCTACAAACCAGGGTAGGGGAGGTAAGCTGCTGTTGGCTGGGCTGTCTTGCTTCTGCTGATTATTTACAGCTGAGACGGACTGTAGGTGCCAGCACCTGGCCTCCTAGTGTCTTGATGGTTGCAGACAACAGAGCAACTTGCTTTGGCTCTGGAGCAGTGCACTTCTCTCATGACCTGACCGAGGCTGCATGGTTCCCTCAGGAACAGTAGAGGGCACTGTTTCCTGATTCCTGCAGCATCCAGCTATTTCTTTACCTAACACTTAGGCTAGATGCAAACTAGATGGAGGAAGGCCCGTGATAAGGGCAAACCTATCCCATTTTCTTCACAGGTTCCTAGACCAGAGAATTGTGAACATCAAGAGCACAGACGATATACGTAGTAACCTGTCCCGAGAACTGAGTCACTACCTACAATTATAACCTGACTCAAATCTTCAAAATGTGCCCTGAGTAGACTTCCTTACATACTCTCTCTCCTTTTTATACCTGCATTCATCTCGAAGCAGGACTCCACAGTTTCATAAACTCCCAAAATAAATCTCATTCCTCACTGGTAAATACATTAAGTTTTATAAATATATAGACTTAAGATTCTTGAGAAGAAAAGGATGCATGTCGTTCCTCACTTTGCAGAAACCGAATCAAATTCCCCCTTGGCAATGTTTACTTTTCCTTTTCAAAGTCCTCCCTCCTCCAGACTCTCTAAACAATCTACCTTCTACTTCCTCCACACAGGTTTTTTAAAAAATTGCTGCCCAGAACTATTCAGCTCTCCCTCTCATTATGTTTTCCACGCAACAAAACTAAAGTGTAGGAGTAAACTGTACAGTGGACTGAGTTCTCTCTACCACACACACTAAGATGCCTCAGCAGATCCAGAAAGAGCCCAGTCTGAGTTGGCCATGACACTCAACCATCCCCTTTTATGAAGGAAATAATATTAATGATTGTAAATTCCACTCAGCAATCTCTTCTTATGTACAAGGCACGTCAGTGTTTCATTCGCATTGTCATATTAAAAACAGCCTTACAAAATATATATTGTCATGCACAGTTTAAAAACAAGGAAGCTGGTTCTGATAGCAAAACAACTAAAGTTCTGAGTTGAAATAACCAAGATCCATGCCTATGTCTGCCTCCAAAGCTTGGCCTGTAAAGCTCCGATTGTTGATAGCAGGCGTTGGCCAGACTTGCCAGGGAGAGCATGGGGCATAGTCCAGAGTGTTGGGATGTTCACCCACCTGTGAAGGGGGAAATCCCAGCCATAGGTACGCTTATAAAAGAACTAGGCAACAGGGAGACTCTCAAACAAATCATAGACTCATAGCATTGGCAGGGAATGTGGGAACTTCTCATGCAAGCCCAGTGAGGTACTCTTCCCTGAGGTCACTCAGGATAAGAACCTGGTCTCTGGAGTCCCTTTCCAGTGGTCCTGCCACTAAAATAGCCTTTCCCGGCTCTTTAGGTGGGGCTCTAACATAGTGGAGATTTCACTGCATTTGTTATTTAAAACCAAAATCAACTTTACCCTGCTGTCTTTTACGGTAAATACATGTAATTCTTACTTGTGGGGAAATAAACCTCCATATTTCTCTCCCTGCTCCTATGGAAACTAACAGGAAGGGCAAAAGAAAAAAGGGTGACATTTGGAACACATCAACCTTTATTTAGCAGAGCACATTAATAAATCTTTAATTATGCAAAGTATGCATTGTGGAGGAGTGGTAAGTGCTAGAGCTAAACTGCTCTTTATAATCACAATGTACAAGGAATTTTTGTCACATATGGGAGAAGAAGCAAGAGAGAGAGCCAAGCGACCCGATGAGGCTGAAGTACAAGTTGGAGGAAATGAACGAGGCACTTTCGGAAGACCAGGACAGCTAGTATTCAATTTCATTTTATTTTCTGAGTGATGCTGCAATGTGTGCTCCCACACACCTCCTTCTCTCTCCAGTAAAATCTTCTGCACATAGTTGCAGATATTTTTGCCTCTACAACTTGTTTTTGGTTGACTCTTATAAGTGAATGTTGGGAGAACAGAAAGGGTTACATCTCAAGTTTGAATCAATGCTGGATCCGAGGTGTTTATAAATTGTAGAATGGAGAGAAAACTAGGAGAAAAGATTTGCAGAAAATCCCAGGAAAAGGAGGAAAAACAGTCACTGGAATGTGGAGGGTGGCAGGAAAGGCGATCTTAGGGAGTACCAAAGGGTGGGTGGCTGCTGGTGGCGTCTAGTTTATGGAAGAATCTTCTACGTCATTCTTTTCTCTTAGTTCTCACCCAAAGAGTCACCCAAAGTCAAGGAGTTTTTCCCCTCTGATTTCTTCTGGGAATTTTATGGTTTCAGGTCTTACATTTAAGTATTTTTGAGTTGATTTTTGTATGTGGTATACGATCAAGGTCCAAATTCATTCTTTGGCATCTGGATATCTAGTTTTCCCAAAAACCATTTATTTAAGAGACTGTTTTTCCCTGTGCGTATTCTTGAGGCCTTTGTCAAAAATTGGTTGTCCGTATATGCATGGGTTTAATTCTGGGCTCTCTATTCTGTTCCACTGATCGATGTCACTTTTTATGCCAATAGCATACTCTTTTGATTACTGCAGCTTTATAATACAGCTTGAAATTAGGAAGTGTGATGTTTCTAGCTTTGTTATTCTTGCTCAAGACTGCTTGAACCATTTGGTGACTAATGTTGCTCCATACAATTTTTAGGATTGTTTTTTCTGTTTCTGTAAAGAATGCCATTGGAATTTTGATGGAGATTGAATTGAATTTGTAGATTGCTTCAGTATTAATTCTCCCAATTCATAAACATAGGCTATCGTTTCATTTATTGTGCCTCTTTAAATTTATTTCATCAGTGTTTTACAGTTTTTAGTAGAATTTTGTCAAGGATTTTTGCATCTGTGTTTATCAGGTATACTGGCCTGTAATTTTCTTTTCCTGTAGTGTTCTTGTCTGGCTTTGGTATCGGGGCATTGCTGGCCTTATAAAACTAGTTGAAAATATTCCCTCCTCTTCAATTTTTTGGAAGAATTTGAGATGAATTAGTATTCTTTTTTAAATGCATAGTGAACTCGTTAGTGAAGCCATAGTCCTGGACTTTTCTTTGTTGGAAGAGTTTTAATTACTCATCCAATCTCCTTACTTGTTATCGGTCTGCTCATATTGTTCAATTAGCCCTTTTTATTTAGTAAAAAACACATAACATAAAATTTACTATCTTAACCATTTTTTAGTGTACAGTTAAGTGGAGTTAATTATATTTATGTTGTGCAGCACTCACCACCATCTATCTCCAGAATTCTTTTCATCTTGCAGAACTGGAACTTTATAGCCATTGAACAGTAACTCCCATTCTCCTTCTGTACAGCCCCCTGGCAAACTCCATTATACTTCTGTTTCTATGGATTTGACTATTCTACGTACCTCATATAACTGGAATTGTACAATATTTGTCTTTTGTGACTAGCTTATTTCACCTAGCATAATGCTCTAAAATTTTATCCATAATGTAGCATTTGTATAAATGGCCTTCCTTTTAAGGCTAAATAATATTCCATTGGGTGAATATACTGCATTTTCCTTATCTATTCCTCCATCAGTGGACATTTGGGTTGCTTCTACATTTTGGCTATTGTAAATAATGCTGCTATAAACATGGATGTATAAATATCTCTTCAAGACCCTGCTTTCAATTCTTTTGTACATATGCACATACCCCAAAGTAGAATTGCTTGGTCATATGGCAATTCTACTTTAAAAGTTAAGGAACAGAGACACTGTTCTCCAGTGATTGTGCCATTGTATATCCCCACCAAATATGCACAAGGGTTCCCACTGCACCACATCCATGTCAACACTTATTATGTGCTGTTAGTGTTTTTAATAAAGTAGCCATATTAATAGGTATAAATTGCTTTTTTATGGTTTTGATTTCATTTCCCTAATAAATACTGATGTTGAGCATCTTTTCATGTGCTTATTGGCCATTTTAATGACTTATGTGGCCATGTCTTTTTTAAAGAAATGTCTATTCAAATCCTTTGCCTATTTTTGAATCATGTTATTTGCTCTTTAGTTGTTGAGTTTTAAGAATTCTCTAGATATTGTGAATATATATAACTTGCAAATATTTATTTCCATTTTATTGGTTGCCTTTTACTGTGTTAATAGTGTCTTTAATTCACAAAATTTTAAAATTTTCATGAAGTCAAATGTGTCTATTTTATATTTTATTGCCATGCCTTTGGTATTACATTCAAGAAATCATTGCCAAATTTGATACTGTAAAGGTTTTATACTATGTTTTTTTCCTAAGAGTTTTATAGTTTAAACTCTTGTGTTTAGGTCTTTGACCCATTTTAGCTATTTTGTATATGGTGTTAGGTAAGGGTCCTGCTTCATTCTTTTGCATGTGTATAACCAGTTTTTCCAGCATCAGTTATTGAAAAAAAAAAAAACCCTACCTTTCCCACTGAACACATAAGCAAGCATTTATTTCTGGGCTCTCCACTCTGACCCATTTCTCCTTGTGCCTGTCCTTATCCCAGGACCACACTGTCTTGTTAGTATACCACACAACTTTGTGCTAGATTTTGACATCAGGCAATGTTAGTCCAACTTTCTTCTTCTTTCTCAAGATTATTTTGGCTATCCACTGTTCTTTGAGATTCCATATCAATTTTTGAATGGGATTTTGTATTTCTGAGAAACAAAATAAAAAGTCATCGGGATTTGGGATTTTGGTAGGGATTCCATTGAAGTTGTAGATCGCTTTGGGTAATATTGGTATCTTAATATTAAGATTTTCAACTCATGAATGCAAGATTTTCCCCATTTATTTACATATTCTTTCATTTATTTCAGCAATGTTTTATAACTTTTATTATAAAAATCTTTCACTTCCTTGGTTAACTCCTAAGAATTTTTTTTGAAACTACTCTAAATGGAATTGATTTTCTAACTCTCTTTCAAATTGTTTGTTTCTAGTGTCTACATGTGCAGCTGATTTTTGCATGTTCATTTTCTATCCCACTACTTTGCTCTATTTGTTCATTAGTTTTAACAGGTTTTTATGGAATCTTTAGGGTTTTCTATATACATGAGATCATATCATCTGTAAACAGAGATAATTATACTTCCTTTCCCATTTGTATGCCTTTTTATTACTTTTTTTTTTCTTAATTGCTTTGGCTAAATTTCTGGCACTATATTGAATGGAAGTGGTAAAGGCCAGTATCCTTCCCTTGATCCTGATTTTTTTTTCACTTTGCACCTGAAGTTTATTTTTTAAATGATTTTTTTGGTATTTCTTCCATTACCATGTAGTCCCTTCATACCCCCTCCCCACCCCCACAATCACCACACTGTTGTCCATGTCTGTTAGTTCTTTTTCTTTTTTTGCTCAATCCCTCCACCTCCTAACCTCACCCCCTTAGCTGTCACTTGTTCTCTGTCTATGAGTCTGTCTCTATTTTGCTTATTAGTTCAGTTTGTTCACTAGATTTCACATAGGAGGGAAATCATATGTTATTTGTCTTTCTCTGACTGGCTTATTTCACTTAGCATAACATTCTCCAGGTCATCAATACTGTCACAAAGGGTAAATCTTTCTTCTTTTTATGGCCAAGTAGTATTCCACTGAGTAAATGTCCCCTAGTTGTTTTATCCACTTATCTACTGATGGGCACTTGGACTGTTTCCATATCTTGGCAATGTAAGTAATGCTGGGATGAACATATGGGTGCTTATGTTCTTTTGAATTAGTGGTTTTGGTTCCCTTGGATATATTCCCAGAAGTGGGAAAGCTGGGTCAAAAGGCAGATACATTTTTAATTTTTTGAGGTCTCTCCATACATCTTTCCACAGTGGCTGCACCAATCTGCATGCCCATCAACAGTACAAAAGGTTTTCCCTTTCTCCACACCCCAGTCAGCACTAATTTATTAATTTATTGATGATAGCCATTTTTAATTGGGTTGTTTGCTTTTTTGTTGTTGAGTTTTGTGAGTTCTTTATAAATTTTGGATATTAACCCCTTATCAGATGTATCAGTGAATATGTTCTCCCATTCTGTGGGTTTTCTTTTTATTTTGTTGATGCTTTCATTTGCTATGCAAAGACTTTTTAGTTTGATGTAGTTCCATTTGTTTTTTTTTTTCTTTTGTTTCCCTTGCCTGAGGAGATGTATCTAATACAATACTGCTATGAGCTACATCTGAGATATTGCTGCCTATGTTTCCTTCTACAATTTTTATGGTTTGGGGTCTAACATTTAAGTCTTTGATCCGTTTTGAATTTAGTCTTGTGTATAGTGTAAAAGAAAAAAATTCGTGATTTTAAAGGAAAGGCTTTCAGACTTTTACCACTGAGTATGATGTCTACTGTAGGCTTTTTGTATATGGCTTTTAACTGTGTTGAAGTATTTTTCTTCTATTTCTAGTTTGTTGAGTGTCTTTATCTTGAAAGAATATCGAATTTTGTGAAATGCTTTTTCTGTGTCAATTGAAGGGATCATGTGCTTTTATCCTCATTCTGTTAATGGGGTGTAATATACTGATCAATTTCCATTTCAATCATGCTTGCTTTCCCAGAATAAATCCCACATGGTCATGGTGCATAAGTCCTTTCAAGTGCTGCTGAACTTGATTTGCCAGTTCTTTCTTGAGAATTTTTGCATCAATGTTTATAAGGAAATTAGTCCGTAGTTTTATTATGGTGCCTTTGTCTGGCTTTGATATCAGGGAAATGCTGGCCTCATAGAATAAGTTAGGAAGTGTTCCCTCCCCTTCATTTTTTGGAAAGGTTTGAGAATGATTAGTATTAGTTTTTCCAGTTTTTGTTAACATTCGCCATTGAACCATCAGGTCCAGGGCTTTTCTCTGTTGGGAGGTTTTTGATTATTGATTCAGTTTCCATCCTTGTCAGATCTATTACAAGTTTTCTATTTTTTTTTTTTTCATGATTAGCCTTGGCAGAATTTGTATGTCTGGGATTTGTCCATCTCATCTGGTTTTTCTAATTTGTTGGTGTACAAAAGTTTGTAATACTCCATTTTAATACTTTTTAAATTTTCTAGCATTGGTAGCAATGCTCCCACTTTTTATTTCTGATATTAGTTACTTAATTCTTTTTTTTAGTCAACTAGCCAAAAGTTGGGCAACTTGATTCTTTTTTAAGAACTAAACTTCAGTTTCATTGATTTTCTCTATTTTTCAGTTCACTACCTACCTGTGTTCTAATCCTAATTTAATCATAAGTCTGCACATACAGCTGGCTCGCCCAGCTTCCCGTCACACTTCAGTTTGATACATGGCCTTCTACAGAGGGCAGCACCACAATGTGTCCCTGGAAACTCTCTCC
>PVKM010005298.1:0-11134 GCA_004027735.1 Carollia perspicillata
AGGCGATTACATTGTATCCCTTCTATCATGGAGGGGAGCAAAAAATTTTCTTCACTGGAGGAGACATGTGTTCTGAGTAGTACATATTTGCTTCCTGCCCAAGAATCTTCTGTCAGCACCATCTGTGACTACAGAATATGGTGTACTGTAAACAATGCTGCTTTTGATCAAGAAAGTTGTTTCAAAAGAAGCACAGCAGTGGAATTAACTGGTACATGCACGTAACCCACTACCCAGAAACAGCTGGCCTAATAGAAAGATTAGAAAGCTGGCTTACTGAAGGTACTAGCTGGGAGGTTATACCCTGAGAGCACAGAAGTTCTTCCTCAAAGGATGTAGATCATATTTTGACTCATAGACAAATATGCAGTTCTGTGTTTCCCATTGACGAGTTACATGAGTCTGGGAATTAGAAGTGGAGGATGACTGGCTCCTCCCAGCATTAAACCTCATAGCTTGCTCATGAATGTTTTGCTTCCAATTCCTGTGCTTCAGAAAGCTTACTGGTTTGGAGTCTTGATTCCCAGCTGCCCCCATGCCCCCCCAAAATACCCCAAATGTGTCTACCAAGACATATACCAATATTTCAATATTTCATCGATTTGGAAGATGAGGTTGTCACCTGGCCATTTTGGGCTCCTGTTTCTAAAGAAACAGGCAAAAAAGAGAGTTACTCTGTTGGCTGGGTGATTAATATTGATTATTGAAGGATGATCGGATTGTTGCCATTCAATAGGGGCAGAGAAAACTATATCTGGAACCCAGGGTACTCTCTGGGTGGCTTTTAGGGTTTTCAAGTCCAACAGTAAAAGTTCATAGAAGACAATGTTCTTACCCTCTGCTAAAAGGCATAACCCGTGATGATTCAGATCCTTCAGGCGAGATGGATTTGCACACTATACAAAAAAATCCCCAACCATCTGAGGAACTGGATAAAGGAAAAGGAAATGTGAAATGGATAGTGAAAGGTGGAAGTTATAAATGTTAATTATGACCTCATGACTGGTTATTTTCTTTGTGTGTGTGTGTGTGTGTATATTTCATTCTTCTCTTGCCTTATTCTGATTTTTACAAGTTTTTTTGGAACTTACCTTTACAATTTGGTTTTCAGAAAGCTATGAACTGAATGAACACAAACATACCACATATCAGAATTTGTGGAATACTACTAAAGTAATACTTAGGGGAAAGTTAACAGCACCTAATGCCTGTAATAGAAAAGAATTTCCTTAATCTGCCAAGGGTATCTATGGAAAACCTATAGCTAACATCATACTTAACGGAGAAAGACTGAATACTTTCTCCCTAATATCAGAAATAATACAAGAATATTCATTCTCACCATTTGTATTTAACATTGCATTTGAGATGTTAGCCACTGTAATAAAGCAAAAAATAAAATTAATAAATACATAAGTAAATAAATAGATAAATAAAAGGCATCCAAACTGAAAACAAAGAAAAAATTGTTTTTATTTATATATAGTCTACTTAAAAAATTTTATAGAATCTACAAAAAGCTTATTGAACTTGTAAATGAGTCAAGAAAGGTTGCAGAATACCAGATTAATATACAAGAAATTGATTGTGTTTCTAAATGTGTGAAGATCACTTATATTTCTACACGGTAGCAACGAACAATCAGAAATTAAAATAGAAAAATATTACTTACAACAGCATGAAAAGGTGAAATATCTGTTTAAATTTAATAAACAATATGAAAACTGTGTTGTGGAAACTACAAAAAAATTGCTGAGAGAAATTAAAGACCTAAGTAAGTGGAGTGATATACCATGCCCACGGGTCAGAAAACTCAATGTTGCTAACATAGCAATTGTCTTCGAACTGACTTATAGATTCAGTAAATGCCAATCATAATCCCAGCAGACACTTTTTATAGAAATTGAAAAGTTATTCTAAAATTCATGTAGAAAGTCAAAGGGCTAAGACTAGCAAAAACCAACTTTGAAAAAGAAGAATAAATGTGCAGGGCTAACACCTCTTGATTTCAAGACGTATTACAAAGCTATAATAATAAAAACAGTGTATAAATCTACACAGATCATTGAAACATAATAGAGAGTCCAGAAACAGACTTGCACACATCTGGATAACTAATTTTTGACAAAGATTTAAAGGTATTCAGTGAAGAAAATGTAGCCTTTTTGGCGAATGGCTCTGTAACAATTGGATATACATATTTTTTTAAATTTTGGAGTTGATAACGTAAATGTAGTTAAGATATGACAGTAGCATAAAGATTGGAGGTGTAAGTTAGATTCTTACCACACACCACATAGAAAAATTGGCCATATATTTATATGTATAACTTAAAATCATAAAAGTTCTGGGAGGAAACATGGGAGAAAGTCTCTGTGACCTTGGCTTAAGCAAGATTCCGTAGATACGACATTAAAAGCACAATCCCTAAGAGAATAAGCTGATGAATTGGACTTCACAAAAATTAAAAACTTGTGCTTTTCAGAAGGCACTTTTAGGAGAATGCAAAGACAAGCCACGGAATGGGAGAAGGTATTTCCAAAGCATAAATCTGATGAAAGATTTGTATCTAGAAAGTATCAAGTACTTTTAAATTTTATAAGACACAAACAATTTAGTTTAAAAAATGGGCAAAATCTATGAACAGACACTTTACCAAAAGTGTTACATGGTTGGCAAATAGGCAATGGGAAAATATTCAACATCATTAGTCACTAGAAAAATGCAAATTAAAACTACAATGAGATACTACTATGTCAGAATTTATTAGAAGGGCTAAAATTTTAATAGTTTCCTATCGCTATTGGTCGGAATGTAAAATGGTACAACTACTTTGAAAAATGATTTGGCAGTTTCTTTAAAAGCTTAACAAACTACCACATAATCCAACCATTTCACTACAAGGCATTTATCCAAGAGAAAAAAAAGCATATGTTCATACAAAAACTTCTACACAATTGTTTGTAGCAGCTTTATTTGCAATAACTTAAACTGGAAACAGCCCAAATATCCATTAGAAGGTGGATGGATAAAGAAATTGTGACATTTCCATGCAGTGGATACTGCTCAGCAATAACAAGACGTGAAAATGAAAAATGTGTCTTTTATTTTATGGAAAAGACTAAGCGGACTTTTTGGCCAACCCAATAGACTGTATTTTTTATTTGCCTGTTTTTCCCATTAGACTCTTAGCTCTTTGAGGGAAGAGAAACTATTGTGTTTTTGTACTCCCAGTGTGGGGGATAGAGTATATGCTCGTGTATTCGATCAGTGAAAGATGTGATGATAAACAAATTTTGTAAGTAAAAACGTTGCTACCAAAATACCAGATTAGCAGCAGAACCCAGCACCTGTAAAGGGCCTCAGTTATCAGGTTCTTCTGGACCCAAGATTAAATGAGTTCAAGTGTATAAAGCATTTTAGTGCCTCACCCATAGTAAGCACAATATAAGTGTTTGCTGCAATTCTCACTGCTGCAACAATGATGACTTCTGCAACTTTATCCTTGACAAAAGTTATGTTTGTTCTCCCATTAGGCTTTCCCCTTGAGCAGGACATTGAATGACCTTGGCACCCTCTCAGATGCTCTTCCTCCTCTGCCTCCTTCTCTACTCTGGGAGTTCCCTGAGGTTACAATTCCCGAAAGACTAATCCTCTGGAAGAGGCAGTGTGCTCAGGGTTAATAGAGTTTGGGTGTGTCTTTTGGCAAAAGCTTAGTTCCTGCTCCAGTGCCAACAGCTACTCTCTTATTAGCTTCCATTGTAGCAGGTGGATGCAACTAAAGTCACCGCCCAGGTGTGTCTTAGCTTCTCTAGATCCAGCAAAACTAAGGAGAGGCAGAAGTGAGTCAGTGACAGACTTCTCTGGTATCTGCCACCCTGGGATAAGTATCCACCTTCCCTTTGCCCTTTGAACCTCGGTTTTTCAGGCAAAGCTCACCCATTGGAGTAAAGCCTAATTACCCTTGGGGAGAGCCTTGCTCTGCACCTTCATTTGGAGGAGGTGCCCAGGTTCTTCAAGTCCCCTCAGGCCTTGCTCTTGCCCTGCCTTTCTGGGGTGGCTGAAGCTGAAAAGTCCCAGATTTCTACTCAACATGTCCTGGCCCCACCCTGCCTGAAATTTGGGGGAACTTGAGCATTTTTAGCCTGAACTGTGATTAATATTTAGTTCTGGGAAAACTGGGTTTCTGGGATAAGCTTGAAAACTTTGAAGGGGAGAGGGGAAGGGAAATTTCCAAGATTTTCCCTTGGAGACACTGAGACACTGAGACAAGACAGGGTTCTTGGTAAGAGGCTGAAAAACGGTGCAAACTGAGAAGGGTTATTGGGGGAAACACCCCAGGATAGAAGGGGAAGGAATTTCAGGGGAAAAGGGGGAGGATTTACAGGAACAAGTATAAAGGACACACGGATAAAAACAAGGGGGTTTGGAAATGGGAGGGAGGTGGGGAAGTCTGGGCAGGTGGGCTGGGATGGGAGTAAAAGACAGAAAACTGTACTTGAACAACAATTAAAATTAAAAAAAGCAAGACACATGAGGATTGCAGATATAGAGCCCTGAAGACCCATGTTTAGGAACAAAGCAAAGCAAGAATCCTGGGGCAGATACTGGAGTCTTGTGGCTGGTCTGGGGGAAAGAATGGGATTTAGATTTTTTCCAGTAGTCTTCTCATCTTTCTAGTAAAATCTCACTTCCTTCGGGAGGCCTTCCCCGACCTTGGATCAGGTGAGGTCCTCCTTTTGGCTCTACCTGGGCAGCACTGTCATAACCCCCGCCCCACTTCAGAGTTGGACTCTGGGGGTCCAGACCCCATCTCCTCCCTTACCAGCTCAATGCATTTAAGCTCTTTTTACCTAAGTTCCCTCAATCTGTGTACAGCGGCTAAAAGTAGTACCTCCTCACGAGGATTGTAAAGATGAAACAAAAGACTATACTGAAAGCAGTTAGCACGGAGGCCAGCTCTTGAATGGTCAGGGGGATGTGATGACAATGACTGCTTAATGGCATCTCCCCTACTACTGTGAGGTCTGTGGAGGTCCAGAACTGTTTGCCTTGTCCAGCACTATTCTCCCAGCACCTGGTATAGTGCCTGGCACATTGTAGGGGCCCTGCGTATTTGTTGAATGACTGTGTAAGTGACTAAGGTGGGCTTGAGTTATAGCCCTTTTGGGGGTTAGGGCCTAGGGTTATAAGTCACTGTGTATGCCCTCTAAACATTTTCTCAGGGTGATTAAAACAGACACCAAGGTTATTTCTGGATAGATGACTATGAGTGACCATTTGTCTTTCCTTCTATTTTTTGTAGTCTCCACAGTTTTTTTCTATACCAAACAAGGATGGCTTTTCTAATGGTTTAAAAAGAGAAACTGTTATCAAACAAGCATCACACTCTGCGCATTATCTGGAAAGGAAGAGATGTGGATAAATGGTCAAAATGGGTAAATGATGCAGGGGATGGCTTGGGCCTCTGCCCTGGTTCCCATCTACCTTCTCAGCTCTCCCCTTGGACATCTCACAGGCTGTTCCTGCCAAGGGAATTCTCAAAGCACAAGAGAAGCTCCCACTTTTCCTAACCTAAGAAGGATCTGATTAAGCAAGTTAGAACTCTAACAGGATTTCCCTATCTTCAAAGGGGAAGAGTATTCTCAATATCCTGTGGTGCCGAGAAACCATCATGACTACGTGAGCTAAGGGTGGAATGTCTTCCCCTGGTGCTCACCCTGGCACTGTTGCTCGATATCAGTGGATGGCAGAGGCCTGAAGCCCCCTAGACAGGGGGAGCTCTAGCAGCTGCTCCATGTGCGAGAGAAGGAGAGTAACCAGAGTTCTTAGCTGTGCCTGACTGCATGAGCCTCCAATCACTGAGCCTCAGTTTCCTCATCTGGAAAATGGAGACAAGAACATCTTCCCTACCTACGTGGGATTTTGAGTATAAAGCAATGCCATGTGTGGAAGTGTTTTAGGGAATGAAATGATGGACAGACAATATTTGTGAACGAGAGGAGGACGGGGGGGAGAAGAAGAAAGCGCAGTCTTTCCTCAGTGAGTTGTGTGCCTGTTGCTTGCATTTTTAGATGAAAAAACATTTACTGAGTTCCCCCTTTTACTGACATGTTCTGCATATCACAATGTCTCATCCTCCTTTGTTCCAGGTTAAAGATGAGAAAACTGAGGCTAATAGAAGACAGGCTTATGAGACTTGCCCAAGGTCACACAACTGAAGAGGCAGAGCCAGAACTCAAACCTAGCTCTTCCTTCACAGTCCTACTTGTGATGACTGACTCATCTCAGATTGCCCAGGACTTTCCCATCTTTAGGACTGAAAGTCCAGTGTCCCAAGAAACCCCCTCAGTCCTGGGCATCCCAGGATGGTTTGTCATCCCAAGTCCAGTGCCCATTCTCTAACTCGGTGTCATTTGGCTTTGCCAGTCACAGTGGGGCTGTAGATCTAGGGGAGCCAAAAAGTATTCACCCCTACTTTTTCCTCAAGGAGAAGTCGATTTAAGGCCCCAGCCCTGGGAAGACCCTTCCACGGGAAGGACTAGCCTGACTAAACCCAACAGAAAGACCCCGTGGGTAGCTCCATTCTAGCGTCAGATCCGTTTCCTTGTTTCTGTGACTTCCATCACTCAGCATGCTGAAACCTGCTCTTAGGGAAATAGGTAGAGAGAAGAGGCAATTCTTCTTTTCTATGTGAATACCCCTCCCTGTGTGCTAGTAATTTCTGACACATGTAGATATCATATGTTTTGCAATGCAGGAGGGCAGGGAAGAAATTATCATCCCCATTTCCCCAGATGAGGAAACTGAGGCACAGGGAAGCTGACCTGTCCAATGTTATACAGCCAGCAATGGTCAAAACTACACCCAAATCCAAGTCCTTGAAGTTTTTGATTTGGAGCGCATGGACTCCTGAATGTCTGTAGATCAGAGGGAAAGTTGTATGTCTGTGTACTTTTGGGGAAGAGTCATTCTGTATATTTCATCAGTTTCTCAAAGAAATAAACCAGACTTCTTGCATCTGTAGTCTGTGTATGATTAACCTCTTTTATGTTTAAACATTAATTGTGTTACAAGAAAATGTTCAGTGATGGCAAGTCACTCTGGCACTTCAAATATGCTTGAGTGTTACTGTGCTTCAAGGGCATTAGACAAAATAAGTGATTTTACTTTGAAACAGCTGGTTAAATTGAATTTTTTCTCTTTCTTTGTGTTTGGTATTTACTCAATACCTATAAAAATGTCATGTTCAGAATATTTTCTTCTGATACCATGTTTTGTCTAATCCTCAGTGTAAGTGAACACACTGAATGAAATCCAACTCTTCAATAGCCAGAGTTTCCTGCCTCCAATTTTTCCTGTGAGCTGGTTGTTTTGGACACTGGGAGAGAAGTATGCAAACCCTTTGGGCCTTAACTCTGATTTTTCTATGAAAGGTTTCACCTAAGGGGCAATAAAGAATAGTGTTTCTATGGTAAAAATCCAGCCCTCCCCACACACCTGGCACCTGGCTTAGAAGACAAGTTATTTGTGTTGAACTCACCAAAACCCTGTACAGGTGGGTGAAACACTGTACAGGTGGGTGTGGGAAAACACCAAAGAACTATGCAATTGCCTGTGCATTTGGGATGTTCCATTCCTTGTCATTTGTTCATTCATTCCTTCATTAACTCAATAAACATTTATGGAGTACCTACTATATACTATATTTTAGAGGTAATGAACATAACATGCAAGATCCCTGCCATCATGCAGCTTATATCCAAGCAAGAACTTGACCTTAGATTCTCAAACTAAAAGGTTGATTTTAAAAAGGAGCCATCTGGTCACCAGCTAGAATGGAGCAGACATAGTCTCAGTCCACCTCAAGTTTCAAGTCTGATGGGAGAGAGATTTTAGAATGGTTCATCAAAGCTAAAGTGAAAGTGAAGAGTATAAATAAACCCACCAGTGCTGAAGGGAGCTCTGGGGAAAAGAATTCCATGAGGATGGCTAGAGAGGGATTCCTAGAAGAGCTAGATCTTGCTTTCAGTTTGAGCCCTAAGCTTAAAGTTCTAGTTCACTGCTAAGAGATGACAACAACTGGCTCCCACTCAGCTTGCCAGATTGAGTGAACCTGTTCCTGGAGTAGAATGGAAGTTTAGCCATCCCAGGGGTGAAGGTCCTCTAGAAAAGAAAGTCCAAGGAAAGGACAGGAACCTAAGAGCTGGCGTAGTACCACTGAAGAGTGCTCCTGGATGGGGTTTCCTACAGAAAACAATGGAGGCAAGATGTAGTCTTTATGCCTGGCCTGCTCTCACACCTCAAGTGTTTCAGACCTGTCAGCTGTCACTCTGCTGCCCACTTATTACAACTGTATCGACAGTCTCCAGCCTGACATCCTCCTCCTCCCAAGTCTCCTGAGGGGAAGATCTCCCCAGGAACTCCCTGGCTCCCAGTGCCTATGGGAGTAGCTCTTTTCAAGTGGCACGGTTCATTTTAACAATAAGGGAAAAACCGCATCCGATTTCCACAGAATCACAGTTTCCGCTGACATGCCTGGATTTGTTGGTTGGAAAGGGTGCTCTCAAGCTATACTGTATATTATTTGCTGCGGTGTCTTTTCTTTGCTTGATGGGAATAGGAAAAAGTTTTGAAGTCCGGAGAGGTGACAAAGGACATGTGACAAAAAAGAGCACTGAATTGAGAGTTCAGGGATGTGGGTTCTGGTCCCTGATCCACCACTATTCAGCTGTGTGGCTTTGGGCAAGATGCTTCTTTCTGAGCCTCTGCTGTTTCTGCATCTGTAGAAGAGAAGGCTGGACTGGACACTCCTTCATGTCTGGTAGAGTGAAATGGCTAAGAATGGTGGGATGGAGTCGGGCTGCCAAGACTGCATTTAGCTTTGCCACATACCTCCTGCCTGGATTCCCTTGGACAAGCTAACTGACAGCTCTCTCAGCTCTCTCTTCTGCAACAAAATACACAAAAACTGGTTTCCTTGTGGAGCAGGTATAGAGATTAAAAGGGATACCACATATAGGTGCTTCATATATGTGGATGGACATATAAGTGCCTGGGTGGACATATATGCTCAGTACTTCTTAGCTTCACTGTTAGTTGAGCTCCTCTGTTTACAAATATTGAGTTTGTGACCATGAGAAACATAAGATAATAGGATGAAAGGCACATGGAACATTTGGACCTGATTCCATTCTTCTGATTCTTCCTGGAGTGATTTGAGACACCAGTGCAGGAGAGCAGGGCTTTCCCTTCATCCAGTAGCTCAGGCCTCCATGAATGAACTTGAATGACATGTTGCCTCTAGAGAGGTGCTGTTGTGATATATTTATATTGGCAGGTTGGGGGAGGAAAGTGAGCACATGTGTTTGAGGTCTTATAAAAGAATTAAATCTTTATCTTCCATTGTAGTAAGCTGATAGAATATTTATAAAATCAGGAATTCAGAAATAGCAATAAAAGTGTGTTGTTTAGAATTATGGAACTAAATAGTGGAAGGGGAAACTGAAAGTTGAAAGCTGTTCCCTACAGGGCATAGGATGGGGCAGGGAGGACAGGAGCAACTGGCTGCAGTTTTTCATCATATACATGACCTCTAAAATTATATAAGAGCAAATCTTTGGTTAAAGATAAACATAAAATTAGAAAATACAAATAAATGCAATATATTATCCCAGGATCTATGGCCAAGAGGGATTTATTGCTTGGCTGAGGAATTTTAAGCTTTGGGCCCCTCACTTGCGTGGTCTCTTCAAGTTCCTAGAGGGACCCTAGCAATAGATGCACATGTTATAAGTTTTTGTAAAATTCACAGATTAAGGTACATTAGCTTTAATCAGTTAAGATCAGTGTCCTTAGTGATTCTGACTTCCGCTCTGTCACACTTCCTCCCAAGTCAGGTGACATCAGAGAGGCCGCAATATCTAGGGGATCTGGTTAAAGAGTAGTTGACTTGAGATGCATTGGGCCTTTAGAGAATTATATTTACATGGCTTGTAATCACATCTGTGTGTGCTTAAGATATTGCTACCCATCTGCTGTAAGAATAGCATCCAGGAATGCTTCTTCCCCGCACTGTGCTGACTCGTTACTGGAAGCGTGCAGGCGGTGGGAGAGAAGGAAGGTTTGACATGTACTGAGACAGAAGGAAGTGTGCTGAAGGTTCTTCCAGGCATTGGATGTGTCAAACTAAAAGCCAAAGATTTGGTTTTCATTAAAGTCTAGTCAAAATGGGAAAAATTAGTTAAAAATGCAATACATATGATTAGAAATGAGTCATATACTTTTTCCTCTTTAGATGGGAATCTCATGAAGCAGAATTTATCAGAATTTCTGTGTTTGTAGGTCACAAAGCTGTAGCAAATTTTATACATTTCAACTATCAATAGCAATAACCCAATTCTGAGCAGCCATATCAGAAAAAAGACTGACTTGTTTTTTACTCTCTTTATAGAAAATAAGAGTTAAAAATCACTGTCACAGAAGAAGCCAACACAGAAGTGTCAAGTAGTGAAGTTATTAAAGCACTGAGTTGTTTTTCTGGATTTTGTGGTACTTGTGGTATTTATCAGCTTTTAAAATTTTTGCAATTTGTTATAATATATTTCCCATTCTAAGTAAATATTCACTAAGTTAAAAAATAAGCTTTTCACTAAGTAAATATTAGGGACTAAGTAAATAGTCCCTAATTTTGTACTTTTATTTTAAAATCCTTTTCTTAGAAAGCAACCCATGAGCTACAGGCCCCTTACAAGCTGCGTCTGGCCTGGCTGGCACTGCAGTCTGTAGAGGGCTCAGGACAGAATTACCGGATTTTGCAAATAAAACCACAAGGCATCCAGTTCACTTTGAATTTCAGATTGATAAGCACTGAAATGTGTTTATCTGAAATTCAAAGTTAATCGGGTATCTGGTATCCATCCAGTAGGAATATGAAAGAAACAATAGTCAGGTCAATGTGGGTGGGGTAGAACAGAGGTCCCCAACCTTTTTGGCACTGGTGACCAGCTTTGTGGAAGACAATTTTTCCAGGGACCAGGGTTTGGGGGATGGCTTCAGGATGATTCAAGTGCGTTATATTTAAGCTCACCTCCTGCTGTTTGTCCCGGTTCTTAACAGGCCACCAATGTTACAT